>PVKC010047671.1:0-11013 GCA_004027635.1 Crocidura indochinensis | reverse complement strand
GCCCTCATGTCTACATTATATTTTCATATTGAAAATATGATGTAACCAAAAAGAAAGAATTTCTATCAATGTACTTTTCTTTATTTTCCAAGCAGAAATATAAAGGCCAGAAAAATATTTTCAAGGAATTTTTTTTATCCTTTCCCTCTCCTTTTTTGTTATGTCTGGAATAGTCTAAGAAGTGCTTGGTTGTTTTGTTAGTTCTATTGTTCTATTTGAGCTTTTGCAAGCCTCATATTTGAGGTCTCACAAATGTAAGGCAAGTGCTAAAACTTGTATTATCACTATTTTGTATAGTGTATAGTTTCCCATGCAATTCCTAGTAATTTTTCCACAAAATGACTTTTGAATGTGCTCATTCATTAATAATGAATAAATCATACATGTATAAAGCTATTGTATTAAAAGAAGTACCTTGTGTATATATGTGTGTTAGTTTATTTATGCCAAATAGTGGTGAATTAAATCTCTAAATAGTAGGACCAAAAAAACTTATATAAGAAGGAAATGGTTCAAAAAACCGGAGTCTGTTTTTGCATCAGGAATTCTAGGCTACAACCTCAGCACTGGACTGTGTCCCCAAATCCACCAGGAAATGGTCCTTGAGAACTGAGTTAGGAATAAGTCCCAGTCATTCTGAGTATGACCAAAAATATTTTTCTAGAAGCAGAGTGGAAAAGTGACTGTAATTTATTAGTGCATGTCTTATAAATCATCACCAAGAAGTACATGGTGTTCACTAAGCAAATATCCCATATCATGGTGCTGACATCTACCCAAGTCAGCTGCCAACTTCCCTACACAGAGCTCCAGAGGGTTTTTATCAATTAGAATCCTCGTCTTGACTCCAATTATGCCCCTTTCGTGGCATCGAGGAAGGTCATGATGAGATCAATTAATGAGATCCTATCAATAATGAATTCTTTGTAGTTGGTAGTCCTATGACTTTAGTTTTGGAAAATTCACTCAGCATTTCATATATACAGCTGGGCAAGGAAGCCAGCAAAGCATGAGAGTGTGTGTGACAGATGGACGGAATGTGTGTGACAGAGAAACAGAGTGAGAGAGAGAGAGAGCGAGGAGAGAGAGAAAGAGAGAACGAGAGTCTTCAAGTGTGCCTGCATGAAGCTAGAAGTTAAAGACAATCCTGACAAATTCTCTTGGAACAAAAGAAAAATCTCTCCAACGGTGCTATTGTTATCACGACTAACTTTTTGTTGTTAGCCTAATAGTAGTCATGTATTAATAAAAAAAAAAAGATCAACTTTAGAAAAGAACCTTGGAGCAGACATCACATACGAGTTACCCCGAGGTACTAGCCAAAAATAGGGGGTCTCTCCTCAGACTTGCCTATACTTGGTTTACCTCAGAGGAAAAATAAACCACCTTTAACCAGAGCTGGAAGAAACACCGCATCTTTTCTGCACGGCAATCCTCTTTCCTGCCAGAGTGCTTATTGAATTCCTAACTAAAACCACTTGTGCTCTTGAACTTTCCTCTCAGGAAAAAAAAAGTGATTATTGTTTCTTTTTCTGAGGAACACAAAGAGGGATTACCACAGAGAACCCAGAGAGATTTGAGAAGAGGATCTTGTGCTGAGACAGAAGCCGGAAGCCTTCGAAGCCAGCCACCTCCCCAGGACCTGGCACCAAGGCTGGCAGATGCCAAGGAGTTCCCATGCGAGACGGAGAAGTTGGCATGCATCCCTCTCAGCCCCCATCCATCAGCCCCTTGTGCCTGGGAATTCCGAGTCTCTCTGCCACTGGCAGGGACACTGGTTTGTATCTGGGGCTGAACTGCTAATGAAAACATGAATTGAACTCATTACTTGAGGAAGGAAACATTGCCAAGCTGAACAGGATGAAATTCCAGTGGGGTGTCAGGTTTTACAGGACTGTGGTGAAATTCCTCATAGAAAGGTTTCCAGTTCATAAAACACTTTCAAAACACACTCAGCCCTTTTAAGTTGAGGGGGGCATTATCATTTCTATCTATAGCATTTCTCCACAGATTGAATTCCCATAGCCTTTTAGCTGACTACACATAGAACAAAAGAAAGAAGTGGAAGAAATTGGGAATAGAGATTGCCTCCCTCAGAGCGGAATTATGTGGGAACCCATGACATCCAATGAGAGCAGGTCCCTATATTTCTGCCATCCCAAAGATTTACTTCTTTTCTCAAGTATTTAATAAATTCAACAAATTTTTTTGTCCCTACACTGGGTACTTCTTTAGGCCTTGGGTTCCAGTTGTCAACAGAACTCTTCCCTCATGGTTGATATTATTCTAGAAGGGAGAAAGTCACAAATAACCTGTCAAAAAATACCACAAAATAAATATCAAGTGGACAGGAAAATAAAAACAGCAGAAATGGGGTGATGCGTCTATGGGCTTTTGCAAAGGCTACTCTGAGTTGATGACATTTGAGCAAAAGCTTCAATGAAGCGAGCTAGAAGTTGAATGTGGAAAAGGAGCCTTCAACTTTTTTTTGGAAGAGAATGAATGAGAATATGCTAGTTGGAGGGGTGAGAAGGTATTTTGAGTCAAAGCCCAGTTTTCTGAACTGTAAGACACCAAGTCCCATTGTACCTACCCATATACCCTCCCCCAGGCTCTTTGGCACTTTCTGGGGAAATGTAGTTCTTATCCCCTTTCTGGGGAATTTTTCTGCCCTGTGTGGCATAATGACCAGCATGTGCTCTGCCTCCTTCTGGTGTGACCTCTTTTAACTCTCTAGCAAGAAGCAGAAGCCGTGGGAATTGGCATAAATAAATGCAAAAGGATTTTGTGCTTTTCAGCCTGGGCAGAAAAATGACAAAGAGAAGGGGGGGGGAGAGTCAAGCAAACAAGTTCCCAGAAAGTAAAGCACAATCCAAGTTCTCTCTCTCTCTCTCTCTCTCTCTCTCTCTCTCTCTCTCTCTTCTTCCTGTTTCTTTCTATAGTTTCTCTCTTGGCTCTGTTAAAAAAGGAAATGCCTCTGTCAACTAGACTTAGTTTTCCTTCAACAGATGCAAGAAGGCTTATAAAACAATGTGTCTCACTTCTGCCAACTCCAACTCCAGCAGACATCAACTCTACCTTAATAGATTTGAAAACTTTCACATAAGTTAGATAGCTGGAAAGGTTTTTAAATGAACCAGAATCCACCTAAACTTGGAAACTTCCACACAAGTAGCTCTTGCACAGAAAGAAATTGAATATGAGAAATGTTTACTAAACTTTACAAATGACTTTAGATTAGAAAATTAACCATTTATTTGTATCAAGGAAATGTTGGACTACAAGACTGCATATGTCCTATAGGTATAATTTCAGACTCTTCAAAATAAGTTGCCATTCAGTACCCATCTCCAAAAGAGCATTTGATGATCATTAACACCCCCCCAAAGTACTAGGGAGTTTATACCGAAAGATCATATAATATGTGGAAATGTCTCTGTTTTAGAAGCATTGGTTTTTCTAGTGACATTAACTAATATTTTCCTTTCCTAGAAGAGAGTTGGTAGGAGTCAGATCTTGCATAGTCATGCTTGGGTCTTAGGGTGTTGTTTTCAGTGATATATATTGATTATGAAAAGTTCTAAGTACAATAGCTTTAAAAAACATTTTTAAAACTCAAACATGAGACTCTATTCTATTGTTTAAATAACTAGTTTCTGGCCAGGTACTTATAGGTTTGTGGTAAGCCATAAAAGTGAGTCCATTTATGAATATTGTAGTTCTAGGTAAGAATCATTCACAAAGAGATTGGTCCAGATATTAAGTGGTAGAAGTAGTAGAAGAGAGAGACATCATGATCACCTCAATTTCTCCCTGTTTTATCTTCTGCCAGATGAATCTACACCACAAAGTTATTGTAGGCTACAAGCACTATGTGCTTAGTCACAGAGTTCAACATATAATACCTAAATCATTGTTTACAAATATTTTATAAAAACATTCTAAAACAAGAAATCCTAAGAGCAGCTGGTATGAGTCGAATCTGTTTTGAAAGTGGCATTATATAAGAATCGTAAATAACACCAGAAGTAATTCCTGGGTGCTCCCAGTTATGGCACAAAAAACAAACAAACAAAACTTTAAAATTCCTCAATAACTGATGAAACTTATTTCTTCACTAGACAATAAATTTATGGTGATGATCAAGTTTGCTCTTAATAGCACTGAATGGACACTTGTGGCAAATAACCATGATTGCTATTACTTTAGTTGGGTTTAAACTATCCTTTCTTTTAAGGAAGATTGTCACTATCATTAATGCTTTCCATAAACCCACAGTCATATTTAATATCTACAGAGACCTGATTTTCCATTACTCACAAAAATAGAAATGACTAAATGTACATCTTGCAAAGCAAAAAAGAAGGGAATGGAGAAATTTAGTAGAATTAGTCTTTTCTTTTAGAATTATAGCAAATAATTGTTAATTTATTGATTTTTGCTTTGAAAATTTTAAGAAATATAAAATCTATTTTCTTTTATTTCTTATATTTTATTGAGACCAATGGAAATTACAAATCTTTCACAGTTATATTTAAGTTATATAGTGACAGTGAATTAGGGTAATTCCAACCACCAGTGTTGACCTCCCTCCACTATAGTTCCCAGCATGCATCTCATACTTCCACCCTTCGGCCCCTAGACTGCTAGTTTAACAGGTCCATTTTGTGTATAGCTTGTTATAGTTTGGGTCTCTTGATTCTACTGTCACTGGCATTGGTTTAGGTATTTAGGGCTGACGAATAAAATCTATTTTCTGTTTGTTAATAGGCCTGAAGCCAATAATAAAATTTTGTTTTCTGTCATAGAAATAGTTTTCACTGAACTGGAAATAACTTGAGGTAAAACTCCAAATTCTTTGTTGAATTCTAGAGAGACAGTAGTAATTTTGTGGCACTGGTGGTGGTGATTGAACTTGATTTTTATTTGAAACTGATTAATTGTGCATGACTATGCACAAAAAGACACCACAGAAACAAAATTCCAGAGCTCTGAATGGAATTAGCAGTGCCTTAGATGTGATGTGAGTGTTATTTAAAGAGAACACTAATGTCAGTGGTGATCATGTTGGCTAGTGTGAAATATAAAAAAAAAAAAGAAAAAGAAAATTAAGTAAAATTATTATCTTTTTTGAGATATAATATTTTAAAATCAAACATATTGATAAGAACCATTTTGTAATGTATGAATTATTGCTATGGAATTCTGTCACCAGAAATTTGAATAACCTATGATTAAAGAAACACAATGATTTACTGAGTGCCTAAAATGTAGCACATAGTTTGAGAAACATATTCACTTGGGCTATTTAGTTTTATCCTTTCACCAACCCAGAAATGATTTTATTATCCCTGTATGCTTTGTAGAAAGAAAAATAATAAAAGAAGGTCAAAATTTTAAGTAGTTCAGGTAAGACTATAGAAGTGGCTGGACAAAATGATTCTAGATTTTCTAATTATAAATAAGAGTTTTTATTTATTTAAAGAAAATACATCACATAGTTGGCATAGTTGATCAAAATATATTTGTGTATTACAGACAAGTGAAAGAAATGTTACTAAAATGAAAATAAATATAAAATAGAAAAAGAGAAAGAAAGAAAGAAGGAAAGAAAGAAAGAAAAAAGGAAGAAAGAAAGAAAAAAGAAAGAAAGAAAGGAAAGAAACAAAGAAAGAAGGAAAAAGAAAGAAAGAAGGAAGAAAGAACAAAAGAAAAAAAGAAAAAAGAAAGGAAGAAAAAGAGAAAGGAAAGAGAAAGAAAAGAAAGAAGGAAAAAATAAAGAAGGAAGGAAGAAGAAAGAAAGAAAAAGAAAAAAACAGAGAAAGAAAAAATCCAGTAGCATGCTCATTTGTCATTTATACAATGACAGAAGGCTTAGTAAGCTCTTGTTGCCATATGTCCAGTCTTTTAAATTAGGTTGTTCCTCTAGAGATGAAATCATCAAACAAATGAAGTTGTCCAAAAATTCTAATCTATGGTACTATGAACTTTAGGGGCATATACTCAGTTGCTGAGCCTTCTGGTAGAAGGCCCTGTTCAAACATGGCAACTGCATTTGTGGGTGTGGTTACATAAGTCAGGCTTTCCAGAAGGAAGATGCAAGGAAAGGTGCCCACACTCTTTCCAAAAAAAAAAAAGAAAAGAAAAGAAATGCCCTGGTGATAGCCCAATAAACTGACACACCTGAAGTGTGGTCAAAATGGGGTCCCCATCAGTAATTGTAGAGGGTCAGTGATGGGGCAGGGCTATCAGGAAAACATTGATTCTGGGTGATGCAGGCAGCAAGCATGGCTTCAACAGACTGAGGACTTAGTCCGTCCTTTCCTCCTGAGATGGCCAGCTTTGTGTTGCTTGGGCTGGTATTGCTACAATTTTTCCCAGCTCTGCATACATCTCATTTGAGAAAATAGTGAGTCTATAAAATTGGTTATATTTTTTACTGATTATAATTAACTGTATTTCTTTCTTCTAGAAAGAAATTTTTAGAAATATCATAATAACCATGCATAAACTTTTTTTCCATTGCTTTTTAAAAATAATGATGACAAGGCCAGAGGGATAGTATCTCAAATGAGAGTACACAGATCACACAAGTCTGCAAAGGCCCTAATTCATTGCAGTTTCCCTGGCCACCCCTCACAACCCATACCACCAGCACCAAATATAATGATAAAGAGTGAAAATGTGAGTGGTGAATTAAACCTTTAGGCATTATTTGGTCCATCTTCAAAAGCTTTGATTTATAACTATTTGTAGAATAAGCCTTTGGAAAATAATTGCCAAATGAATCAGATCATTAGCATCTAAAATATCCTAATGGTAACCTCAAAAACTTGGGTCTCTGTTCAACATACAAGATGATATGGAGGCAAAAAGTGTTAGCACCCCAATAGTCTCTCTACTCAGTGTTCAAATCATTCTATCAGTTACCCTATAATTCTACAGATAGAATTGATGATACCATTTTCAGACCAAATGAGTATAGAACCTTTGTCTGAAAATTATCCAATATTTGAAGACAAACATAATGAGATATTAAACAACATAGACAATATAAGTGGTCCATGTTTATCTGAAAAATTGATAGCTATAAGGCAGCTTCAGTCTAAAGAGACTATGATAAGTTTAGTGATAAGTGTAAAAACAACATAAGCTGGGGAAATATATTGATTAGTAATATTAGAGAGATAAAAGAGGAAAATGAAAGCATAAAACAAAGATTTTGTTTTTTCTTGCAGGGCCTAGAGCAATAAGACAGTGGGTAATCTGGCTTTAATCCCTGGCATCTCATATGGTCCCTGCCAAGGTGTTCCCTGACCACAGAATTAAATGCAAGCTCTGAGCACTTTCAGATGTGGCTCTCAAACAAATAAACAAACTTGAGATGCTCTCTTGAAGCATATAGTCTTTGAGATTTTAAAGATGACTTTATTTAAATGTACTTATCCAGCTACCAGCTCTCTATCCCCAGAACTGTAGCATTGTTCTCTAGTTATGGCATCTACAATTTAGCTTGAAAGATCTTATGATAATGCTCTTTGTTTCATCTTTCTAATTGCAAATTCCCTAACTGTAGAATGACAAGAATCAAGGCTATCTTATTCATTGAACCTATTGCATGTCTGCTGCATAATAGCTACTCAGTAAGTACTTGCTGAATGATTGGAACACTGAATGATTGAAAAGAGGTTGGAGGGAAGGTAGTAAGAGTGACATTTAAAGCAATTATGTCAGTGAATAAAATGGGAGAAGAATTGTTTCTTTTCCTCAAACTCTGCAAGAGATCAAGTCAGAAATGTCAAGTTGTTCTATTATAAATCTAGGGACAGCAATATTATCTCACCATCCACGTATTTTTACCTGCTTGCTTGTTTTTATTTTCATTTTCCCACAGGGATTGTTTTAGAAATAAGTAAAGGCCATGGAGGATTGCAAAAGTTGATGCTGCCAACTGGAACATTTTTCCTATTGTACTGTTTTTGGTGAACAGAATGAGTTCAACACAAAGCTAAAATCAGATCCCTGACAGGTTGTGTGCATGACTGAATTCTTGCTCTCTGCTTTTCTCTTTCAGTGTATCTCTCCTTGTCTTTCTCTTTCTCAATGTCTCTTGCTCACACACACATACCTCATCAATAAATTATTTGAAAAATAAAATCAGGGTCAAATTTGGAACAAGCTCTTTATGTTACAGAATTTACCATAGTATTTGAAAAAAGTAAGCAGACAAGCTCAACAACAACAAAAAAAATAAATAAAAATAACTACCAACCCATACAGAGAATAAAGTTGATTTTTCCTCTTCTCATTCCCTCAATTTAAGTCCAATAGCAACGAATCCTGGGGAACTAAAAATATACGAGGTGTAGAGTAACCTCCTTCTTAGCCCTTTTCTATAATGTATACAAACCTGGCAGATAAAAGGCTCTATTCACTCAGCAAAGAGCTGGCTTCTGTCTGATGGAATTTCACTATCGGCTTCTCATGGAGAATTATTTGGAGTCTTTCTATCTCCCACCCTTCTCTGTGTGAGACAGAGTCTTATGAACATGATTGATAGCTATGAGCAGCCTGGGACATGTTGGTCTCTTTGTCTGCAGGCATCTGACAAGAGAAGGCTATGACTACAGGGATGTATTGGGGAAGTTAGCTGATTTGCTCAGAGCCTTTTTTTATTCTTAGGTTACCTGGCATTGCTTATGAGCCAAACAGGAATATTAAAATCCTTCCATTCAGTAGTGCAAAAAGGTAAAAGGAAAAAAAACCCCTTCATTTCTCACTTAGCAATGTTTATAACTGGCTCTGTCCTTTGTAGAAGTAGAGTCTGGCATATGTCTAAGTGGATTGAAAATAGTATTTTTTTTATCTTTATCATTGGTCTTTCTTTTATTGTTGAAACCCAGTGTTTGTATGAGCCTCTAATCTCTCCCAGATTTCTATATATTTAATTTATTACATTTTACATTTAAATGTGGCATTATATGCAACCACTTCTCTCGCTTTCTTTAAGACCACTGTCTCTGAAATTGTTATATTCTTTGGTGTGTCACCAACGTAGTTAGTAACTTTGCCTTGTATTTTGTGTTGTTATTATGATATTCAGGCACAAATACATTATCAGTCAAGTGAAAAAATATTCACCAAAAAATGACATGTTTAAAAATTAGTTCAGGGTCCAGAACGGTGGCACAAGTGGTAAGACCTCTGCCTGGCCTGCATTAGCCTAGGACAGACTTCAGTTCAATCCCCCAGCGTCCCATATGGTCCCCCAAGCCAGGAGCTATTTCTGAGTGTAAACCCAGGAGTAGTAACCCCTGAGCATCACTGGGTGTGGCCCAATAAAACCCCAAAATAAAAAAATAAAAATAAGTCCAGGCCACTGGTTGGTCTTTAAATATATAGATCATTATGACTGAAGTGATAATATAGCAGGTAAGACATTTACCTTGCATAAAGCTAATGTGGGTTTTTTCCCTGGCACTATTTGGTCCCCTGAGCTCTCTGGGAGTGATTCCTAGTGCAGAGTCATAAAGACCACGAAGCTATGAACACCACCAGGTGTGACACAAATACCAGAATAAATAAAGGTAAAAAGAAATAAGGTGAGTTAGATTTTAAAGTTCAAACTTTAATTATGAGATTATGAAAATTTTGTATATGTTGTTAATAGCTATATTTTAATTTAAAAATTAATTACTTTATTTATAAACACTATGGTTAGACGGTTGCTCACAATTGAGTTGGATTTTGTTTTCACAGTTGCAAAGTTGTTCCTGATTGACTTTTAGTCATAAAATGTGCATTTCCTTCACCAGTACACATTTCCCACCACCAGTTTTCTTGCCTCTGGGGAACGCATTTAACTATCAAGCATTTGTAAATCAATTTCAATCTATTAAAATTAGAACTTTGGGTTAAAAAAGAAAATAAGGGCCAAAAATATGATCTAGAAGACATCAGGAGGTGGGAAGATGTAGTAATCTCTCTCATATGTGGAATATAAACACAATAAGGGAACAACATAGAAAACAGATGAAGAATTATTGTACAAAATTGGACTCTCCTGAGGGTAAAGCAGATGAGAAAGATCCTGGAACATTAGTGGAGAGAAGTGAGCACTCTGGTGGAGGGTCTGGTTTTAGAATAATGTTTGTATGAAACTAACATTTATAATATGGTTAAATACTTTAGTACTAAATGTGTTTATTTAGTAAAACGCACTTTAGTAAAGTGAAGAAAACATTTTTATTTTTGGCTTTTGGGACTCACCCAGCAGTGCTCAGACCTTATTTAAGGATTATTTCTGGTGGTGCTTAGAGAACAATATGGTTGCTGAGTATTGGGCACAAATCTGCCACATGCAAGATAAGTGCCTTCTCCACTCTTCTATTACTCCATCCCCCAAAATGGAAGCATTTTGTTTAAAAAAATGCAAGAAATCTTGGCACATGTAAACTATAATGAAAGCAATTTGCGATTTTTAAAACCATTGGAGGGGACATCGGAAGAGAAAGAGAAGAGAAATAAAGCAAGGGAGCAGAAAGTAAACGAGAAAGAAGGAGAGAAGGAAGAAAAAAGAGGAAATAAAGCTTTAGGACAAATCTCTGCATTTGATATTGATTCAGAGGAACTTACGGATTTTTTAAAATACCTTTATTTAAGCACCATGATTACAAACATGTTTGTAGTTGGGTTCCAAGTTAAAAAAATCCCCCTTCACAGGTGCAACCTCTCCATCACCAATTCCCCCATCTCTCCCCTCCCCAACCCCTGCCTGCATTCAAAACAGGTAATGTATTTCTCTCACTATCATTGTCATGAGAGTTGTCAGTGTGTTATTTCTCTAACTGCACTCACCACTCTGTGTGGTAAGCTTCATATCATGGGCAATCCTTCCAGCCCTTTTTTCTATTGTCTCTGGGCATTATTACAATATTATATCTTTTTTTGGGGGGGGTCACACCCGGCAGTGCTCAGGGGTTACTCCTGGCTCCATGCTCAGAAATTGCTCCT
>PVKC010047670.1:0-11022 GCA_004027635.1 Crocidura indochinensis | reverse complement strand
TCAGGGAGTGTATATAAAACACTCACAACAGTGCCTGATACACAGTACATAGTTGAAAAATGTTTTTTTCTGTTACCTTCGTTTTCCTTCTTCAGTTTGCCCCAGCAACTTGGTCTTTTGTAACAATAGCAGATCCACAATTCGCTTTGGACCTCACTGCAATATTCTGCTTTGTCTGGAAAAAAGCCTCATTTGAAAGCTCGGTGGTGATTTTAAGCAGCTCATCTCCTAACTAAGGAAAGTCTAAGCACCAGTTGTATTTGGGAAAGAGCCAGTCTGTCATGGACCAGAGGGCCTGGTCTGCACACCAGCCAAATTTCCCCTGAAGTCATAGAGCTTCCTGCAGGCTGGCGAGGAATCCTATGGGATTTTTGTTGTTCATTTTTGGTCCACACCCTGTGATGCTCAGGGGCTACACCTGGCTCTACACTCAGGGATCACTCCTTGAAGTGCTCAGGTGTCCATATAGCATGCCAGGGATCAAATTAGAGTCAGCTTTGTACAAGGCAAACACCCTACCACTGTACTATTGCTCCAGTCCTATGGGATTTTGAAGTCAACCAAGAGAAAAGTAAGAACTTTCAAGATGAGAGCCTACAAGATTTGACTTTATCTGATGGGAAGTTAGTGAAAGAAATGAAGAGAGCTGGGCTCTGACTAGAGGAATTTCTTGAGCCAGGGTGCATGGAACAGCAAGGTCTTTGAAAGATACTCCTGATATTTGAATTTCTAAAAGTGAATGAGTCCCAGACAACACTAATTTGAGTAAGATTCTCTGAATTAGAAAGACAAATGCTGCTTGTTCACACCTAAGTGTGACATGTAAAAGAAAACACTAAATTAACGAACTAAAAATCATGCTACTCGAAGGGGAAATATGAGGGAGAGGAATTATATGGAGGGTGGTCAAAAGGCACACATGCCAGTTTATATTGTAAGAATTTTTAATGTTTTCACAATCCCTACAACTGTTGCATCCTAAATTTATATGGCACTACATGTTATGTATGAGAAACATTTGAGAGAAGTTTTTCAAGTTATCCGACTTAAAAGATCTTGTGATCAGTAATTTCAGGTAAAGTGGTTCCTTGCTCCCTACTCTTGAGTCATTTGGCTGAAGCTTCCAGCAGACTGTACAGTAAAGAAATCAATTTAATGTGATAAATTCTAGGTTACACATATTCATTTGTTTGTGAATACATTATTTTCTATAAAACTATTAATGTCAGCACATTCTCTGTTGCCTTCATCACAGCCTCTAAGGTGTTTTTTCTCTCTCTTACATCTTCCCTTCTATTTGTATTTTTTCTACATAAAATAATTTTTACTTAAAAACCTATGATGTTTGTGATATGAGTAGTTAGAGGGAGTTTTCTTTTGAGGCTCTGCCATGTCTACCAGCACCATGGCACAAATCTTTTTAGCCCAAACTGGCAGACAGATTTAGGGAGGCCCTTTATTGGTTGCTTGCTCTTAATCAGGGTATCAGGTAGCTAAATATAGGGAAGGAATCAGAAGTTACCCATAATGGCATCTACTTCTGGTTTCCAGACAGGGCTTTCTTAGATGGATTATCTGTATCTGATACCTACAAAATAATAATGAAGCTTCTGGATGTAAAGGAACTGCATCCCTGGGGTCGAAGTGATAGAACAGCGGGTAGGGCATTTGCCTTGTACAAGGCAAAACTGATTTCAATCCTTGGTATCATATGGTCCACAAGTCTGCCAAATATGATTTCTAAATGAAGGTCTATTAGTATCCCCTGTGCACTCTGGGTATATCCCCCACAAACTAAACCAACCAAACAAACAAAAGAAACTGCATCTCATATATCCAGTTCCAGAGCCTCTTGGTGATGCCACTTGTCTCCATGTTCCTCCAGCAACAAAACTTCCTCCTATAACACATGAGGTGAAAGGGTGAAAGAAATTCAAGAAGCCTCATGGTTTGGGGATCAAACCAGTCCTAAAACATTTATTCCAAGACAAGTTAAATTGCCATCTGATTAAATTGTACAAAGTCATGACAACCTTTGGATATGTGCGCGTTATGAATTAATTTGTGTGTCCCCTTTCATTCATAGGTTGAAACACTAACACTGTTTGGAGAAAGTACCTTCAGGGAGGTAATTACAGTTATGAGATCACAAGTGTAAGGAATTAGTCTGACACAATGATGTCTCTAAAAGAGGAAGAAAGACAGAGCTCTCATTTCCCCTACTCTCCTTCTCTTTTCATCCTCATACTGAAGAAATAACAACACGAAGACAGAGGAAAAAAACACAGTGAGAAGAAAGCCAGGAAGAGAGGTCTTACGAGAATCGACCCTTTGAAGACAGTAATCTTGACTATCAAGTCTCTAAAACTGAGAGAAAATTAATTCCTATTTTTATTCTCAAGCATATCTGTCTTTGCTGTTTCATTTTAAGTAACACCACCTAAAGTGTGTTCTTCAACCATTTTACACCTATTTACTGATACCTGTGCTGTTTTCTGGTCCATAGACTGGCAGTTGTAATCAAAATGGATAGAAGAGTGGCTTACAATCCTTTTATAACTCAAATAGGCATAAGCTCAGGGAGTGGTATTTGATAAGCACTAGCAAAATATTAGTCTAAATTGAAAACTACATAATTCATGGAAAAGTTGATGGTTTTACAAGGGAATACCATTGTCCTGAAATGGAAATGAGGCAAAACTTCAGTGTCCACATAGAAAATAAAACACATTCAATGAAATGGTCAAATGAATGCCTATCAGTACAGACAATAGGCATATATAAAATAAAATAAAAATTATGTGTAAGGAGGAGGGATATCATGGCCATGTATCACTGTTTTAAGGATGAAATCAGTGAAGTCATCTTGAATGTGTGATTTTCAGTTGGGACCTGAAAAATTGAGCAATCGGGAAGGAATTTAGTGCAGGGAACTGCATGAATATAAAGGCAGACTACAGACATCTTAAAGATCCCTTCTTTCAGTGACGTCTCAATTAATAGGAGAGAGAAACCATTACACACAACTCTTTTGCAAGGTAGTAAGTATCATAAAAGTCATGTGAAGCAAAGGAATGTGAATGACATTAACAATGTGACATACCTTAGCCAAGAGGGATTCATGGATGGTTAGAGATTCTTTCTTAAAGCAAAGGTGAGACAGCTAAATGTTGAAGGTCACTAGCCAACTTGATTTGGGGTGCGGAGGGATAAGAAAAAGCTTGAGACTAAGAAAATTCCAGATAGAAATCATGTAAAGACATACAGGCCTCCAGTGTTTGGACATTGATGTGAAATATAGACAGTTTGGAATGCTTGAAAAGCAGATTTCCAAGGATGAGATGAATGACGAGACTGAAAAATGCTAGAATTGAGATCATTTGGCATTTACTGTATTGCTAAAAGATATATGGCACAATTCTGTCTTTTTAGCATGATCTTAGTGGATAAAACGTGAATACTAGTGTAGTGATGGTCAGTGCGAGAATAAAGGCAGGGATATCTTCAGAAGACATGACTGTCTCGAGAGCATTATTGATAATCTAAAGTAAGCCAAGTACCTCAAGATATGAAAGAACCACTCTAAATACATAATAGGTAGGATCCAGTGGTGAACTGGAGATAGAGAATAAGAAAGAAGCAGGTGTCATAAAAATGATAGAATTTCTATCATGGGCAACTGTATGCATATGGTATTGACATACATCAAGAGAGAAAGCTTTGAAGTTCATTTTTCCTAATCTTATCTGTTTACAGGTAAGGAAAATAACCATATCTTACTAACACCAGAAATAAATATTTTGTCAACTAATTATTTTGAGCACACATGAAACCATCATTGAATATGCATCTAGAACATGTAGTGGAGAGTGTAGATTCTAGTCTAAATAGTATTATTGAGTCAACAAAATAAATGAAAGATCTGAGTTAAAGATTCTGAAGTAAAAAGCAGAGATGGTAAGAGATGGTAATTACAGTTGTAGAGGATTGGGAAAATGAGATGAGGTCTCCAAAGAAGAAAACAAAAAAAGTGTAATCATAAAGGGATGAGAAAATTCATGAGAAACACTAATACTGTTAATAGGGGAAGAGGAGAAAGTGAAGGACACAATAGAAGAATAGCCAAACGGAAGACAAACTAAAAAATTGTGCTGGCGTTAGCACCAAGAAGACAAGAGTTTCAGCAAAGAGGAAAGGTTTCCTCCTAGACCACATAAGATGCTCTCGAGGAGGCCCCTCAAATAAATAAGTTCAGCTTATTTATCATGAACTATGTTATTTGAAAATAGATTGAAAAAGTACAGAGTTCTCAAAATATTAAAAATGGAACTACCAAATATTCTAGCAAATCGACTCCTATTTCTCTAAACAAAATTCATCAAAATAACACTAATCAGAAAAAAGCAGATACACACTTATGTTCACTTCAGAAATATAACAACCAAGGTTTTAAAACAAAACCCTAAATACCCAATGAGATATGAATGGTAAAGTAGTTATGGTAACTATATGCACAATGAAATGTTATAGGCTAAAATAACAAACAAAAATAAAATCTTGCTTGCAAAAACACAAATGTAACTGTGAAGAGTCAGGCTAAATGAAACAAGTTAGAAAGAGAAAGACAAATACTGGATGATATCGCACATATATAAGAGGTAGAGAACAAATTGTGCAGATGCATAAAACCAAACAAAAACAGATACATTGATACAGACCACAGAGCTGTGGTTTTCAGAATGGGCAGGGGATTTACAGGGAATGTAAAATGCACAGCGTTATATACACAAAGATATAGCAGACCCTAATTCTACCTGTCTAGAATTTACATGTATGACTGTTTGGTTCCTAAGTTCACTATCTCTCTAACACCAATTTGAAATACACAAATTCCTTTTTATTGTATGGAGCAAAATGCAAACCCTGTATTTACTTTGAAATATAGTTTTGTGAACAATTGTTTCCTAGGTGTTTATCCTCTGAAGCTAATTCTCATTGTCTGAAAACATCAATATGGAAAGAATTTAAAATTGAATATATGTATCCAGAAAATGAACCATATTGCAGGCTTGTTTCAATTCTCAAGACCCAAATTTTATGCTTAGTTCATATATTTAGTATTGTTGCATACCAGGCACTGTTACAAGCTCTAAGATCTTCAACTTAGTGTATTTTACACATGAACTTGTGTCTTAAAACTAAATGGTTGGGGACACTTTATTTATTTGTGTGCTGCATTTTCCTTGCTCCAAGATTATTGGTTACCTATAGCAACTGTCATTCAGTTTTAATTATCAAAGATTAACATAGAAAATATGTAGAAACCTATTGCATTTGTATAAATGGAGCCGCAATTGCAAAAGTGGTTTTCCTTTTAATGACTATAAACTTATTTTGAATTTTAAAGTGGGAAGCCAAGTAGATATTAGAAGTATCAAGCATCTTCCCTATGTATAGATGCTAGACTTTCAAGAGTGCCCAATTCGATAGAAAATAAAGCCAAACTATAGAACTCCAGGGCCCTTTATGTGAGACTATGAATCTTATGATATTCTTAAACTTTCTAGTGGGGAGGCCAAATTTATGTGATATTTGAGTCTATGACTTGACCTCTGCAAAAGTGCATTTTTCTTTCCTGAAGTCTCAGACTGAGCTAATGGACACATAAATGATTTGTTGTGTATGTAAACATTTCAATGGGATTATTATGTTACTAACCCTACCCTGATCAGTGATTGTGCCCTACCCTAGGGTGTGACCTAGGCTCCCACCCTAGTGTAGAGCACAATCATCAATTAGGGTAGGGTCAGTAGCATAATAATCCCATTGAAATGTCTACATACACAACAATCAGGTACCACCCTAGGGTGGAAGCTGAATGCCAGGTCACACCTGAGTGTCTTCCCTCACTCTTGTTCCCTGAGTGTCTTCCCTCACTCTTGTTATCAACACTACCAATCAACATGTAAGTGGGTAAAGAGCAGCAACAAATGACTCCCACATCAAATTGGCTTTATTGGCATTTAATATGCAAGTGCAAGTGATAACACATATATAGGCTTAGCTTCAGTTTTGAAGAGAAGGTATCTTCTTGTGTGTCCTTTCATCAAAGAGCATTCCAAATGCATTTAAATACTGATGCTTGTTTTTGATATTTGAGAGAAAACTTCTCATGAAATTAAATATAAAATTCAATTTGTATAGTAAAATGGAGACTCCTTGAGAAAATAAATATTTGTTTTGACCCCTACAATGTCTTTGATATCTCAACTAATGAATGGCTCAAAATAGGTATTTAATAAACATTTTTAAATTAATGGTATCACGAAGACTAACTGACTCACTTGATTCTTCCCTATTTGATTTCTTCTTCCAATTAATTTCTTTTGGTTTCATGAAGAAACACACCCCCTCTCCCACTTGCATTTTGCTTTTTCTCATTGCTGTTTTCCAGGATACTCATTTCCAGAATATGAACATCTTTTGGGGGGCACACCCAATGGTACTCAGGTGTTACTCCTGGCTCTGCACTCAGAAGTCACTCCTGACAGGCCTGGGGGGGAAACAAATGGGCCTCCGGTGATTGAACCCGGGTCTATGCCAGGTCGGCTGCATGGAAGACAAATGCCCTACCGCTGTGCTATTCCTCTGACCCCGTAGAATATGAACTTTTGACATCTCCCATATGCATGATTTCACCCAGTGCGCTTCCCTGAGATTCTGTACTTGGCTTCTGATTTGGCTGGCAAACAGTTAGTTACCTACACTAATGAAACTAACTTTAATAATATAAGTCGCTCAATAGATTGGAACGATTTTGGCATATGCTAAATACCTATCTGATACCCTTTGGCGTCAAGAATTTATGCACTATCAAATAGATGGTGCCTACATGATCATTCCTCGGTAAAAAAAAAAAACTTGGGCACTGAGTCTCTCTCTATTGATACACTTGTTAAATAGGAGTATCCTATGTTACCCCACTGGGAAAGAATTCTTGGGTGCTTAGCCTTAATCTCCTCCTAATTTCTCTTTATGCACAGGACCTCTTTGCTGACATTGCTGCCTTATTTTGATATAAAAAGTCAGTTATTAGTACAATGGATGCTGAAATCTGTAAATGATCATACTAAGTCACTGAACCTGGGGTCACAGAAATTCTCAAAATAACTTCTAGAATAGTCATTATATCTCACAAAAGAAACAATATAGTTTCACCTTTGATCCTGAATGAAAACTTCACAAGAACACTGATCTGCTTTTAGTCACTACAGCACCAATCAAGGCTTGGTGTACTGCAGATGCTTCAAATATTTGTAAAATGTACAATCCAATCAAAGAAGAAAGAGAGAAAACAGAAAATACTATATGAGAGATTTGCATCTTTTCATTGTATTTGATTTTGTTTTATTTATTTTTGGTCCACACCCAGCCCTATTCTGTGATTAATTATGGTTCTGTGCATAGGGATTACTCATGAAATGGCTTGGGGAACATACCAGAACAGAGTGTCAGGGACTGAACCCAAGTTAACTGCATGCAAGATTGCACCCTACTAGTTGTCCCATGACTTCAGTCTCAGGAACTGTCTTAATTTTATACTTATCTACTTATTCTTAGAGTCAAAAGATATCCAATGAGTTCTGATGCTTATATTTCACAGTCCAACATTTATTTGTGGAATTCATGTAATAATGGATAGCTTGAACATGTTATAAGAATTCAGTTTTTCTTTTGCTTTCGCATAGTATCTTTTACATATGAAGTGCTAAAACATGGTTATTTAATCAAAATGGATAAATAATTGCATATATATAAAGTTCCAACTTTGTAATGAAGTTTACTACACATTAGTTTGCTCTCAAAATGAGAATCAGTCTAACCTGTGAAAATCCATTGATTCACAAGTCACCACAAATTTGCATTTTTCTCCTAAAACTTTCTTCTACCTCACAGACTCACTTATTTCTGGACAAGATGTCTTAATTTCTCCATCTAACCTTTTTAATTATAATGATATAGAAATAAAGGTATAAAGAGGGAAAACACTTCCCCAATGTATCATGGAATCAAGATGCTCTCAACACCACACGAGGCTCATTGCAGACTGCGCTGTCTGCCCTCAAATTCATAGTTTGAATTCCAAATGACAGGTTGATTTCCAAATGTCCTATTACTGGGTTTGTGCTTTCATTTGGAGATACAACCTTTAAAGTCATGATTAAGTTAAAACAAAGTATTGAGTGGGGTTATCAACAAATCTAACAGATTTGTACATAAAAAGAGAAAACAGTACTGGCGCTCATACAAAAGGTAGGAAACTGGCCTTGCATGTGTCTAGTCCAGGTTCTAACCCTGGCACCACCTATGGTTCCCCATTCAGGAGTGATCTCTGACCATAAAATCAGGAATAAGCCTTGAGTATCATTAAGTGTGGCTCATAAAAAGATGAGGAATTTAGATATGCAAAAAAAAAATCCAGGAGTTCCAGGAGAGAGGAAGTTGGAGAGAAAGCAAAAAAGTGATCGTTTTAAGAGATGCCTCTGTAAATAAAACAAGCCTACTAACCTTTGACCTTGACTTTTTGGCCCCAAACTGTAAGAAAGTTTTCTGTTAATTCACCCAGTCAGTGTTATTTGTTATGGCAGTACAAGTAAGCTAACCACAAAGGGTTTCATGCTTCAGATGACAATTTGCAATGCATCCCTGTCAAAGCAGAAAAGAGAGGAGGCGGCTGGCAGTGAATGATCCTAGGAGCCCAAGGAAGTGCGACCCTTCCCTCCAGCTGTCCAGTCAAATTAAGGCTGGAGAAGCAAAGAGAGCCAGTGGGAGCCAGAGAGAGGTTTCGGAAGAGCTATCCTGGGCAGACAGTTGGAAGCAGTCTGCTGTGTGCTGTTTATTAGCAAGCAGCTTCCTGGAGATGGCAGCATTAGCTAATGATTATTCCTTCAGGCAGTACAGCTGCCTTTCTGTATTTTCCCCGAAGATTTGCAGCAAAAGGAAAGATAGCAACAGACCCATCCAAAATAAGGACCCTTGTCACAATTCCATGCTTCTAACTGAAATGGGGAGAGAAGTTTATAGAAGGAATCTCCTCTTCACGAATGGCAACAGCCTCCCCCTAGCTCTTCTGCAGAGCAAGGGTGCCAGGCTGTGCCTGACATCTCACCCAGCACAGGGTGCAAATTCCAAAAACCAGTCATTTTAGTGAGCTCCCATTCCTGTCTATCCCCCTCTTCTTCCCACACCTCAAGGCAGATTTCTGGCTTTAGATTTGTGTTACCATGGTTCACTTCACCTGGAAAATGCTCCTTTCTTTTATCTAATCCAATCAGCTGCTTATATCTAGACTGAACAACAAAACATCTGCCTTCTGCAAAGCCTTTTGTGGGCACCATTATGTGCAGTAAATGTTTTCTCTCAGAATCACAAGAGAGCGACGAATCCTACAACTGAGCCACTTACAAGCCTTCAAACTACACATGCAGCAGCGACACACGTGGCTAGATAAATCTCCACATGTCCCCATCACAGCACACATCGATGGGGCAGGGACAGAGGAAAGGATAGTCCAGTATACATTTCTAGTATGGCAATTGGGTGCCTGACACTCTCCCCTATGTAGCCCTGAGAATACCTATGTATATTTCTCACTGTTTCTTCAGGGTACCGCTATAAAAATTATAATTCTTGTGCCCCTTTTCCCTCATTTGTGCTTTACCTATGTCACACACATATTTTCCCAAGCCATGTGCTATTTTCTGCTCTTAGTAGGTGTTGAACATACATGAGGAAGGGGATTTTAAACCAGAGTCTCATTAAATTTTTGAAAAAAAAAATCTAAAGCCAGTGCTCTGGCTCCACTTTTTGGCATCATAAAAATGTCAGTGTATTGCTTCAAGCAAGAGCTAGCTGCTCTCTCTGTGAGCAGAAGTGTTTGTGAGGTGACATTGTTTTGGTACTTAACTTCCACTCATTTGGGCAACCCTGTGTAGTTGGTACCATGACTACACCCACTAATGAGCTGAAAGGTCGTCAAGGCTATTTGTCCTGTTCAAAAGTGACATCTAAAATATAGGAAGGGCAAGAATGCAGCTTAAGGTTGTTTGTTAAACTCCAAGGGTCATATTGAACTGCTTAAGCCACACTGAAGGTCATAGTTACAGTATTTGTGCTTTGATTTCATGGTGACTTGATTTCTGCTTAGAAAGAACAAAGATTCTATGTCGGCTTCTTGAGTCAAGGGAAGAAGCCAAAGAAATAGCCACATGTCCTCAACATAGTCCTTCATCCTCCTTTCAGAGTTTAGAGAGTCTTTCTAGTCTAGTCCCCTATCCCCCACCTATGAAGATGAGGAACAAGAATGAAGAAAGGCTTGCTCTGTGTTCACACAACCGTCTCCAAAAAAGGGACAGTGCATCCTAATCATTATTTTCCAGAGTCAGTCTATCAGAAGGAGTCAACTCCCCCATATCTCATTCTGGGCAATGCATTGATGAGAAAGTAGCATTATCCTAGGTTCCAGTGCCCAGCATCCGTGTTTCCAACTCCTCTCAGTTCTAGTCCCAGATTCTCTCTTCTGTTAATACTATCTAATGGTGGAGATAAATAAGTCTTTCCTTTTCTTAGACAGCAAATGCAGTGCCTTGGCATACCTCATGCCCTATCCTTAAATAATCCTGTTTCCTGCCCCAAAACATTCTTATCCAGCAGCTTTGTTTGATTTCATTTGTTTTATAGCAAGTGTTGATAACAAAAATCTCTCCAAAGGAAAATCTTTCATCCTTGTTACAGGACACAACAAAAATCAATCAAGGCTTTCCATTGTATGTAACAGTCACTTCACTTATGCTAATGAAAGAGTATACAATCAATACTTTGGTTCTTCACTAATGGAAACTAATAAAAATACTCATGTGAATAAAATTATGCACCCTCTCTTTTAAAAATTGGGATGCACTCAAAGTACTTGAAGCAAAATGTGCCCTTTTGTAATGAGTGGGAGTTAAGAGGGTAAAATGG
>PVKC010047669.1:0-11023 GCA_004027635.1 Crocidura indochinensis | reverse complement strand
CTGTAAGCTAGGCACAGAGGAGACCATCTATTCTAGCAGCCCCAAGGGAGAGGGAGGTGGATATGGGTGGTAGGTTGGGAATGGAGGTGGAAGGAGGACAATTTGATATGGGAATCCCCCTGATTTTATGTTAATATGTACCTAAAATATTATTGTCAACAATATACAAAAAATAAAGAAATATTATTAATAAAAAAAATACATTTAGTTGATAGTCAATAGCCTTTACATTTTTAATATCCTTTACATTTTAATTTATTTTACTTTTAGACACTATAATTTATGATCCCGTTAATGAAAAGGTTTCATGCATAAAATACTCCAGCATCGAGACCAGAGAGAGAATACAAGAGAAAGTTCTTGCCTTGCACATGACTGATCCTTGTTTGGTCCCTCATTTTTGATATGGTTCATCAAGTACCACCAGGACTGAATCCTGACTGATTCCAGAGCCAGAAGTAATCCCTGAGGGACCACAGTGGTAGGGCATTTGCCTTGCACATGGATGACCTGGGACAGGCCTGGGTTCGATCCCTGGAATCCCATATAGTCCCCTGTGCCTGCCAGGAGCGAATTCTGAGTGCAGAGCCAGGAGTATCTCCTGAGCACCGATGGTTGTGGCCCAAAATCAAAACAAAAGAGTAATACCTGAGCATTGCCAAGTACGGGGCAAAAACAAACAAAATTCTATCATCATACACTCCACCTCTTTCCTCTTCTTTCACCATTTTCCCAAGGTCCTCCCCATTAGGTTCCAAAACATATCCCCAGTTCCCCACTCTTTTCTTCCCGTGATAAACTTTCTACAGAAGATGAGTTCACAGTTTCTGTTGCCTTTGAGCATTCGTTATTACTTTACTATGCTTCCTTCCATCCCAGATGAGATTATTCTGTGTCTTTCTCTTTATGACTGACTTTACTTTGCATGATACTCTCCAGATCCTTATATAGAGCAACAGACATCATTATTCCATCTTTCTGTAAGAGTGTATTACCGTGATGTATACATGTATCCCAGTTTCTTTATCCAGTCATCTATTTGCAGATACTTGGTTTGGTTCTAGATTTTTTTCATTTTTACATTTGATTCTCTGTTTACAACCACTACAATGGAAAAAAGCAATGGGCTTTATTCATGAAGGCCCAGAGGGGGTGAATCATTTACTTCTGCACAAGCAAAGGGCAGAGAACATGAAGCATATCTTATGAGAGACCATGACCTGACTCACTGAGGTTGGAAGATAAAGCTGTCCATGTTGAGGCATACCAGTTCTGTTTCTGTGCTTCTGGAATCTTCCCTGTCCAGAAGTTTTTGCTGCCTTCTCTGCCTGTCTGAATTCTATACATTCCTTTGCAGTCAGGGTCAGTCAAGTCTCTGGGCAGGAAACTCTGACCTCTCTGGCCTCCACGATGAACCAACTCTTCATGCTGGGTCACTTGGCTTGTGTGTCATTGAATAATGCAGCTAGCTGCGAGAATTAATGTGACTCACACAACACATTGATCGACACTTTGGCAGACTGTGACAGCTACTCTGCCACTTGGGCCAGGTTGAGGAGAGTAGAATTAGGCAAAAGTGCAGCAAGAAAAGTTAATTTTTGTGTCAGTTACCACTGATAACTGATGAGGTAGGGTCCATTTCTAGAAACTTTTTGCTACTTCAAGATCTACCTGGATCGACCTGGTTGCTTCCTAAGTCTTTACCTAACAAACAATGCCCAGGTATCTTACTTGTATCTGAAATTGTAAATGACAGGGCCAGGACTCAAAGCAAAGTATTATATTTGCCAAGACAACTATGTTTTCTAGTATACCAACCTGGCAGGCATATTCAAAATTATAAGTTACCAAATACTTTTTAATTGTGGAGAGGCACAGCAGAGCAATAGTATAGTGCATAGAGCACTTGTCTTGCATGCAGCCAATCAGGGTTTGAATACCAGTCTTCTATATCCCAGTCCTCTATCCTTAAGTGCGAGTCAGGAGTAAGCCCTGAACAATATTGGATATGGTCCCCAAAGCAAATTACTTTAGACTTTTTTTGTTTCTCTGTAAAATTCATGTTTGTTGTGGGCCAAATAGATAGATAATACAGATATACAATGCAAGAGATATATAATACAGATATATAATATATAAAAGGTAAGGCACTTGTCTTTCATATAGTCAACCTTGGCTCTTTCCTCAGTAGCATGTATGACACCCCTAAGAACTACTAAGGATCACTCCTGTACACAGAGACTAGGTATAAACCCTGAGCAAAGGAACTTATGATTGTATCATGCAATTATGATTTAAAGCATTCTGGATTAAAATTGAAATTCCTGGGGTCAAATAATAGGACAGGAGGTAGGGCATTTGCTTTGCATGCAGCTGACAAAGGTTCAGTCTTCCTATATGGTACCCCAAACTTGTCAGAAATGATATCTGAGACAGAGCCAAGAGTAACCCTGAGTACCACCAAGTATGGCCCAAAATTAAATAAATAAATAAAACCACCTGAACTTCAAAGAAAATCAACTAAGATCTGTTAACCTTTCAAAGCAAGGCCAAAAGAAAGATAGCATTTGGTACTAGTTCTACAGGTAGAATAGCTAGTGGTGCCCCAACTACCACAACCTCAAAAAGCGCTCAGGGGTTATTCCTGGCTCTATGCTCAGAAATCGCCCCTGGCAGGCATGAGGAACCATATGGGATGCCGGGATTCCAACCACCGTCCTTCTGCATGAAAGGCAAACGCCTTACCTCCATGCTATCTCTCCAGCCCCAATTCAGTTTACTCTTGAGTGCAAAGTCAGGAGTAAATCCTGAGTACCTTTAGGTGTAGAAAAAAATAATAATAAAGCAAAAAAAGATGCAGCTGTTTGGGGATATAAAGTTGGCTAAACAAGAGGCAAAATGTACTATTATTGATCAAAAGTAAATAAAGTCAATGTTTTTATAAAATTAATAAAATTGCCAAGCCAAAGAAAAAAATTTACCAATACCAAGAGCAAAATAGGCTATTTCTATCAACCCTGGAGATAGCAAAAAGATAATAAAAAATAAACTTGAATAACTCTGCATATATAATTACATAGAAAAGGAACCAATTAAAAATCTATTACAACTCAACAAATGTGAAATCAACCATTTAAATAGCATTACAACTGTTTGAGAAATTGAATTCATAAATTTCAAACTATGGAGAAAGAAATCTCCTGGCCCATATCAACTCACTGGAGAATTCTCTCATGTTAAGCAAAATAAGGGATAAAGAGAAAAGACAATACCAAATGACCTCACTCATTTGTGAACAAAGCAAGGGAATAGACAGTGGCCCTTGACAAAAAAACCCTTAGGTTTTGCCAACCAGACACAGCCTATCAAGCATTGGTGGGGATAGGAGGCTGAGGAGGGAAGGAACAAGTTGTGTCCTAATATCAATACTGGAGGGATATTGGCACTTGGACGGCAGGTGTGGGACACTAATAGCGTGTGCTCAAAGCATAGATATTAACATTATTATTAACCATGTTGCCTCATAAATGTTCTGGTGTTTTGGGGGTCACACTCAAGGGTTATTCCTGCCATCAGAGATAACTCCCTATGGTGCTCAGGATTCCATGCAGTGCCAGGAATGATACCAGGGTTGGTCGCACGCAAAGAAGGGTGTCTTAATCCCTGCACTCTCTCTCTGGGACCTCAAAAGCATTTGTTTTAATTTTCAAGAAAAAGAAAACTTCTATAATGTCAAAAGATGGCAGAGAAGCACTTAACACAATTCTATGTGAATTTAGGGATGAGGGATAATTTCCAGAAAGAATAAAAGAAATAAAGAGGATTTTCTTCAACTCTATAGTCATCTATGATAAAGCTCCAGTGAGCATCTTATATAATGATGACTAACAAAATGTTGCATGCTTTCCCTATCACCATTAATATTCAGAACCGTCTTTCAATGAGGTCAGGAGGCTAGAGTATTGCAGATCCCAAACAAACAAACAAACAAACAAACAAAAACACAGAACCCATAAGCTTTCCCACTGTTTCCTTTTCCTGTAGAACTAATGATGTGTCTATTCAAGGTCTTACGGGTGAGCAGTCCAGAGAGCCAGCAGAATTGCTGATGATTATTGTCATGAAGGTACTCTGCCAGTGGCTTTGCTCCCAAATAGACACTGTCTGTGGCTTAACTAGCTGACTGCCTTTTCTCCCAATATTACCAGTGTTGCAGGCATTAAATGGGGATGGGGTAGAGCTGGTAAATATGTGTTTGACAAAACTGCCTGAAACCTAAACCAGTCTAAAGGTATGGAGGCCTTTGAGACAAAGGACCCTTCTCAGAAGCCTGGGAAAACCACTACATGCAGACACTGATAGATCCCAGAGAGGAGAGACGCCAAAAATACAGGGACAAAGGCTATGATAGAAACTCAAGAACAGCACACGAGGAGTTGAATGCTGTTCCCCAGGAAAAGCTCCACAATTTTTCCTGTGAAAAGCCTTTGGAACAAAAGCAGTTGTGGAAAATACCCAGATTTCACCCAGACTTCACCTTCTCCCAAATACTAAGATGGACACTCTCCAATCCAGAGAAACTCCTTTTCTCTCTTGTTCATAGATCTAAATCTGGTTCTTTCTTTCTCTACTGTTATCTTCCCCCATTAAGTTTGTTTTACTTCACTTTTCATGTCTTAAAATTCTTTTCTGCGAGGGTAAGGTAATGAGTCCAAAATCTGTGGGTAAAATTTTAGTCATCACAGTTCTGGAAACTCAAGCTATCCCAGAGATCTTGGTGTAGAGACCGAGAAGTGAACACACAAAAAAGGAAAACAGATTTGAAAGATAATCTTGAAATAGCTGGGGAAAATATGTAGTTCTGGAAAACAAGTCCTACAGAAAACTGCCAGAGTTGAAGACAACTACACCAACAAAATGTCTCAGGTACAAGTTCTTGCCTCAAACTCTTCTCAAACTCTTCTTTGTCCCTCATTCCCAACCTGTCTCTGCTGACTTCTGCTATGAGAAGTTCTCTCTGAAACCCACAATCCATCACATGCAGAGAAAGAATAAATATATGCCAGGGTTCATGCAGGACAAAATATATGAGACAAGTTCTGGCTTGAGGAGTGTTTCAAAGTGACTGAATCAGAACTAACTTGAAAACATAATAAACCTTTCTATGGGTGGTATAGCTAAGACAATAAAAAATAACAGTCAAGCTAATTTAATTAGCACCAAAATAAATTCAGTCAATGTAATGCAGAATTCAAATGGGTTATTTGTCATAATAACAACATCTTCACCCAGACAGCCATAAGAACACTTTCAGGGGACTGGAGAGATATTAAGGTGATTAGGGTGCTTGCTTTGCATTTGGTTGAATCTGTCTCAATGTGGACACCACATGGTCCCCAATAACGCTGGGAGCAACTCTCAAACACAAGAGCACCAAGTTGGGGTTGTACCGGAGTACTACCAGATGTGATCCAGGCCACCATTCAAAAAAATCTTTCTTGATCCCAAAGTTAAGATTGCTTTTCAGTTTACTTTTGACCATCCACCCCTCCACTCTCGTTCTTTATACTGACAGGGTTCATATTGCCTGCAGGGTGGGGGGTGATAGGACAAGGAGATATCCAGTAACATCTAGTTTCTCAGGATTTGAAACATCTATGTGATATACCCAGGGGATTAAAACAGGAAGTCTAAATATAAAGCTCAATCCTAGTTTGGCTTTATAATGAGGTAGAAGAGTCCTTTCTTAATTTACCATAATTTAGTTAGCTATGTACTTAATTCCCCGGTTTTGATATATATACCTAAATAAGAAGGATTTAATGGCCCTGTAATGGAATGTGCTACAGAGAAATTTAAAATAAAGCTTAATTAAAATATCTACTCTGCTACTGGAGAGATAGTATAGCAGATAAGACACTAGCCTTGCACATGACTTATCTGAGTTCAATCCCAAATACCACATATGATTCCCTAAGCATGATCAGACATGATCCCTGAGCACATAACCAAGAATAAGCTCTGACTAGAGCAATAATACAACAAGTATGACATTTTCTTCGCATGTGGAGGACTCAGATTTGATCTCCAGCATCCCATATTATCCCTAAGTACCACCAGCATAATCCCTGAGTGCAAGGTCAGGAGTAATCCCTGAGCATCACTGTGTGTGGCCCCAAAACAAATACAAACAAAAACAAAAAGCCACAAATCAAACCCAAACCAAATCTGTGTGATTAGACCTGCTTCCACTGGAAAGATAGTACAGCGGTAGGGAGCTGGCCTTGCATGCAACCAACATGGGTTTGATCCCCAGCACATCATATAATTCCTTGTTCCCCATCAAATGTGATCCTTAAGCACAAAGCCAGGAGTGAGGCCTGAGTACTACCTGGTGCAGCCTGCCCCCCCCAAAAAAAACAATAAATATGATCAACAAAAAGAACCTGCTTCAATCTAATCTTTTGTTCTTTTTTTTGTTGAAGGGCCTCCTCACAGGCTGGGTTCAGGAGGTCTGGGATCATTCCTGGTGAGACTGTGTCCGACTACACAGGCCCAGCAGGTCAATATAATAGCCTAGTAGTGTAGTACTGTTCTGACCTAGGTTCTACTAATGGTACACACAGTCTACTGGGGCTATACCTCTAGATATTCCAAAGCCTGCACAGAATGTGGTTCACAACCGGGTCTCCACATGCCATGCATGAACTCCGGCCCTTGAGGAATCTCCTAAGCCTCAATATTTTCTCCCATGGAAATGCTGCCAAGAAAATTAGAAAGTAAAGTCCTAAAAACATTCCTTTGCCATTTTTGGTAACAAATCTAAAAATAAAAGAGATAAGAGGCCAGAGAGTAAGGACAGGAGTTAAGGCAGTTGTTTTGCTTGCAGCCACCCCCAGTTTGATCTCTGACATTGCAAGGGCCCGCTAAACATTGTCAGGGATGATCCCTGAGGGCAGAGACTAGAGTAAACCCTGAGCATTCCTGGGTATGGTTTCAAACTCCCTCGTACAAGAAAATATGTTTTTCTGTGATTTATCAGATTGTCAGAAATCCACAGGTAAGTTGCAAATCCAGTTTCAACAGCAGATGTGGGCATAAGATTTTCCTCAGCATGGTTACAGAGACCACTTTCATCTTCAGAAATCTATGTGTCCACAGAACCTTCAGCTTCAAGGACATGTGAAAAAGATACTAGGGAGGGAGAGAGAGAGAGAGAGAGGAGTTGTATACTCAAATATTCTATTTAACTTTCTATAGTATTAGATTGGTTGATCTGTTTGCCTTTGGTTTGTCTTGTTTGGGGGCCACACCTGGCAGTACTCAGAAGCTATTCCTGGCTCGAAACTCACAAATTACTCCTGGCAGGCTCAGTCATATGCAAGACAGGTGTCTTTCCCACTGTACTGACTGTGTGTCTTCTAAAATCAGCCTCACCCACCTAAAGTGCAGAAGCCATGTCCAGCTTTGGCCATAATTATCTCAGCAGTCAAAGTGACTGCCTCAAAATATCACTTGGATAATGGTTCATGTCATATCATTGTCTCAGAGTTAGCAGTGCCCAGAATAGGGCCTGATAGCCTAATGCCAGACTTCTGCTGGCAGCCTAGATGGATAAGCCCACATATCTCTTAGGAGCTCCCATTCAAGATGGCACCTAGGACTAGAAAGTGAAGACAAGATGTAAAGCACTTGCATTGAATGTAGCCAAGCCCAGGTCAATCCTCAGCACAATCTTCAGCACCAAATATCATTCACCAAGAACGAAGGGTCACTGCTGAGCCCAGAGGCAGAAGAGTTCCTGAGTACTACTGGACGTGGCCACAAACCCCAAAATAAATAAACAAAATGCTTTTTTAAAAAATGACTCCCTGAAATTCTCACCTTTCTTCTTTTCTCCAATACTAATAAACTGCAAATATTCTTTAATAATTTTTAATTGAATCACTATGGGATAGTTACAGAGTTGTTCATGATTGAGTTCCAATTATACAATGTATAACACCCTTCACCAGTGCACTTTTCTTGCCACCAATGTTCAGAACCTCCCTCCTACCCTCCCCTCTGCCCTCCTCCCTGCCAACCTCTATGGCAGACATTTTCCTAACTCTCTCGTTCTCTTTTTCTATCCCTCCTCCTTTTTGTTTCATTTTAGACAGTGGTTTGCAACACTGCTATTTAAGGGGTATCATATATATATATATATATATATATATATATATATATATCACTTTCCAACCTTACAGCACCCAGTTCTTGTCCAGAATGATCATTTCTAACTTGTCATAATGGTCTCTTCTCTGCCCTACCTACACTCTCCTGATCTTTGTGACAAGCTTTTTTCCAGTGACCAGTCTTCCTTGCTCTCATCTCTATTGTCTCTATATAGTATTACCATAATCTTTTTTATATCCACAAATGAATGCCCTCCCTCTATGTCTATCCCTCTTGCTCTGACTCATTTTGCTCAGCAAAATGCTCTCCATATCCATCCATGTAGAAGTAAATTTCATGACTTCACTTTTTCCAATAGAACAGCAAGCATACTTGACATGAATACAGGAATATGACGATATCTATTGAATCCATCCACTTTGCCTTCCTCTCCACTGCCTGCCAAGTGGGACAGCCTGCTCTCTGGGTTACTGCCTCAGTATTGTTTCTACCAGTCCCTTCCACATCCTCATTGGTTACCCACACAGCTTCTCTGCAATCCAGCCTCCTACACATGGTCTAGAAATATCGTTCTAAACCACTGGCTATCTTCTGCTTAAAATCTTCTCATTGATGCACTTCTTAAGGCAGCTCTAGTCTGTTACAGGTATTGGTTTACAATGAACATAACTCACAGTGAGTTGACAGTCAAAAGAGACATATTTCAATCACTTGTTTCCAAAGATAGCAATAAACAGACATATAAAAGGTGATGACAAATAGAAGCTTGGGGGACAAAGTAATAATATAGAGGTAAGGTGGTTACCTTGCATGCAAAGATCCAAGGTTTGATCCCTGACATCCCAGACAGTCCCCTGAGCCCACCACAAGTGATCTCTGGGTGCAGGGCTAGAAGTTACCCCTAGACACTGTGCTTGACCCAAAAACAAAACTGATAAAAAAAAACCCACCTTGATTATGCTGAGAGGCTGCATGGAATGAAAATGAAAATCTAGAGAGAGATTACTGCAGAGAGGGTGCTGGCCTTGTACATGAATAACTCAGGTTCGATGCTTTGGCATTCAGTATAATCTCCCGAGCATCACCAGGAGTAATCCCTGAGCATTTCTGGGTATGTTCCCCAAAGCATGCATTATTAATTAATTAATTTCATGGCTAGGTGGTCCAAATAAAACAACTGTGAAAACAGTATAAATATAGGTGTCAGGGCCCGTGAGATAGCACGGAGGTAAGGCGTTTGCCTTTCATGCAAAAGGTCATTGGTTCAAATCCCGGTGCCCCATATGGTCCCCTGTGCCTGCCAGGGGCAATTTCTGAGCATGGAGCCAGGAGTAACCCCTGAGCACTGCCGGGTGTGACCCACAAAAAAAATAAATAAATAAATATATAGGTGTCGAGTTAACCCATCTGAGATGCCTTCTCAGCTCAGCACTTGTGGTCCTGAAGCCTTCCTGGCCAAAACTTTCCAAATGTATCCTTGAGAGTTGGGTGGGATGTACAAAGGGCTACCTTGTGTTAGGTGTATTAATACTGCAATAATCCCAACATCCCTGGGATCAATCTCCAGCAGCACTCGGAGAATTTCCTGAGTGCAGAATCAGGCATAAGTCCTGAACATCACCAAATATGACCCAAAAACTAAAAAAAGAGAGAATAACATATTCATGGATTTCTGGGGCAGGGCATAAAAGCCGAGAAGACATATGTTAGATTAATATGTAGGTGAATTTCCAAGATAGAGAATATCTGAGTGAGGGGCTGGAGCAATAGCACAGGAGGTAGGGCACTTGTCTGGCATGCGCCTGACTTGGGTTCTATTTCTGGAATTGAGCACTCCTCAAGTGCAGAGTCAGGAGTAACCCCTAAGCATCCCTGAGTATGATCCTAAAACTTTAAGAGAGAAATTATAGCAATAGCACAGTGGGTAGGGCATTTGCCTTGCATGCAGCTGACCCGGGTTCAATACTCAGCATCCCATAGGGTTCCCTGAGCCTGCCAAGAGCGATTTCTGAGTGCAGAGCTAGGAGTAACCCCTTAGTGCCATCAGATATAGACAAAAACAAACAAACAAACAAACAAAAAGAGAGAGAAAGACAATGAAAGAGAGCGAACCAGAACTTCTGGGCATAGGAAAAGCCAAGAATACTTCTCAATTTGACATATCTCCAAAATATATCCAAGATATATCTATATCTATATTCTATATCCAAGATATATTCTATATCTAAGATACAGAATGTGTGTGAGAGAGAAACAAAGAGTATACGACAGAGACAGAGAGAGATGTGTTCAAGATGGAACAGAAACTTCTGTGTGTAGGAAGCCATTAAGTACACATCTCAGGTTGGAGTGTGGATAGATCTGGGAGAGGAGAGAGAGAGACAGAGAGTCAGAGACAGAGAACAAGAGAACTAAAAAACAGATATGATAGTACCAATCTCAGGACAAGATGTGGGTGAATCATCAAGAAGAGAATGTGCTATCCAGATTTTAGCACAAGTTGCCAGAGTCCTTCCGAGAATTAGCCTTCCCTTCTTCTGGAACATCTTGGGGACTAAGCCATCGGATGCCAGCATGTCAGTCTCCTGAGCCTCCTCTCCATTGCTTGAACCCCTTCCGCAAGTTTACTGGCAGTTAAATGCTTATACTGCTGTGATGTGGATCCTCTCCAAGCCACCACAGCCATAGTATATAATTGTCTTGCATATAAAGTGAAACCTTTCCGCTCCTAAGGAAGTCAGCTCTTTGGAGAGCAGAATCTCATGTTCTACTAATTAGTTGCTCAAATCACAGTTGTCATAAGAGACCTTCAACCAGAGAAAATACAGACAAGCCTGGCTTCCCCAGG
>PVKC010047668.1:0-11023 GCA_004027635.1 Crocidura indochinensis | reverse complement strand
CTTCCTTCCCTCCTTCCTTCCTTTCTTTCCTTTATGTCCTTTCCACAGGGGTAACTCTTGGCTTTATGCTCAAGAATTTCTCCTGGTGATGCTCAAGGGACCATATGGGATGTCAGGATCAAACCTGGGTAAACCTCTTTTACTATATCTTGCTGGCCCCTCCAGAGTTTTATTTCTAATATATAGATCCTGAAAGATTTTTTTTTTCATTTTCTATTTAGGAATGTGGAGGGGGAAATGCATATATCACAAGATAGTCCATTCCCAATAGCTTGGGACTTTTTTAAAGTTAGGATTGGCCAATTTAGATGTATTCAACAGTCAATGAACCAAACCCAGTTACAACTGTGTAAGGTACAGAGTGAACACAAGGCTCTGTGAACATTGGGGCAGAAAACAAAAAGTTTATAGATAAAACAAATCCATCATGAAGTTCTAAAATATGAGCAAAAGGATAGTATCATCCTTTGAAAGTCCATTGAGACTGATCTGTAGCAATGGCTAAGACATTTTAACCAATATCCCCTATGTTTATTAAATGATCATTTTTAGAGACATATTATTTGGTCTTTAACTGGTAATTTCTTCTTATTTATTAGTTTCTTCATAGAAATAATCCCAAATACACAAGATAAAGTTCATAAAAGGAAATAGGAAATTTGTAAATTGAACTGAGGGTGTTAATTTGAGAAAAAATACCAAAATGACTATACCAAAATGCTGTGATCATCATAGAGGAAAACTGAGTTTTAAAATATATGGCACATTTCATTTGAGTAAGATTTTGAAAAGTATGATTATATAAAGGTAGAGGCCAGGTATATGGTTCCATGAAACAAAGACAGTGTATTGAAAGGCAAGAATCCTAGTATTTAATTTAATCTATTTTATTGATATCTCTAGCAAGCGATTGCATAGTTAAATCATTTTAGTACTTTCTATGTGACATGTGGTGTCACATACTCGTGGTGTCAGGATTTAATGACCATACAGATAATGTTTCCTATTTCCCACTTGAAATTTTGTCTTTCTCTTCACCTGATGAAGCTCTAAAAGTTGACATTTTCAATCCTGGCATGTTGAGTCGCACATCTGACAATTTATCAGAGAACTCTTGACCCCAAATATACATGATACAAAAAAAACTGACTCAAGGGGGTGGGCGGTGGCGCTGGAGGTAAGGTGACTGCCTTCCCGTGCTAGCCTTGAACGGACCGCGGTTCAATCCCCCGTGCCCCATATGGTCCCCCAGGCCAGGGGCGACTTCTGAGCGCATAGCCAGGAGTAACTCCTGAGTGTCACTGGGTGTGGCCCCCAAACCCCCCCAAAAAAAAACCTGACTCATCTGCTTCTTATTTATTACGCTTTTAAAATCTTTTCTGAATGGGGATGTAGCTCACTGGTCTTGTATGTATCATCTCCATAATTGATGTATTATTTACATCAGTAAAATCATAACTTCATGTAGAAAAAATTGGAGCCATTTCTCCTTTTAAGGTGATAAAAAGTTTGTTCTTATTTGATTTGGGGGTCTGGCAGTGCTCAGGAATCACTTCTGGTTCTTTAATCATGGTCCCTCCCGATGGTGTTCGGGGGACCATTAGATGCCAGGGATCAAAGTTGTGTTCTCATCTGCAAGCATGTGCTCAGGTTTTTGAGCCATATCTCTGGCCCCTTGAAATGTAATATGACATAAAGAAGAATTAGTGTCTTAAAAGGAACCTAAATGTTATTCCATTAATGAAAATAGTTGCAAAAATACAAGGACCAAAAGTCTCAACATAAATTCAGAAGTTTGTTAAAATAAACTGAGTTTTCTAAGGCCTGGATCAATGTAAATAAATAATACCTAAATTAGGCCAGAGAGATAGTACAGTGGATAAGGTGCTGCCCATATGTTATCCACACTTGGGATGTTCAAATTCCAACATTCTATATGGCCCTCCCACAACTGCCAAGAAAACTGAATGTACGTGCGCAAGAGTAACCTCTGATTGTGTCTCAGAACCCCCCCACAAAGAGAGAGAGAAATAATAACTCATAGTTAGTGCATTAAGTGGAAAATACCTAGTGAAACATACTAATAATAAACAATAAAAAGGCAGCTGATTAAAGTTCAATCGCAATTATTGATAAAAAAGAATTTTTTGGTAAGTTCAGTATAAAAAGATAATTGGATCATAGGACACATGCTTAAAGTAACTCATCAAATCAGGGTGAGTAACACTTCCAAGAGGGAAAGGACAAAAGAGTCACATGACTCCTCCTATGACGTCATGCTGTCTGACATGTGTTACTACAGAAAGATAATCTAACGTCAGCAGCCAGTCAGTGATCATTGTTGAAAGTAAGTGAATTCTTTCCAAATCGGGTCAAGGACACAAAAACCAGGACTTTCTTCCAGGAAAATGCAAGAGAATAATCCTGTTGATCAAATTGGAAAGGAGACAATCAAGTGACCAAGAATGTGTGCACACAAACTTGTGCCAAAAAAGCTTTGGGAAAAAACAAACAAATATTTTGGCATAAAACAAAAGACAAAGGATCAAGCACATCAGATATTTTAAAAAGAAATGCAATAGCTGTTCCACATGTAAAATGTTTAGGTTTGTTATGAAGCAAAAGAATTGCAAATCAAAGCGGTGATTGAATAACTCCTTACCATTTGGTTTGCCAACAGAGTTTTGAGGACATTAAGATCTGGCGCATCGTACCAGAAAATAAATACACATGTACTACCAAAATTATGAACACTGACATAGCATTTTTGAAGGAAAACGTGTATGTGTAGGGGGAAGCTTTAGTGCAATATCACCTTGCTTGTGTGCATGTGACAGTTAGTCTGGGACTTCTTCCCTAACTTTCTAGTAGAGCGATTGCTCTCTGGCCCAGTAGGGCCAGTAGTGTGTCCTGGTGAGCACTTATGTGAGCCACAGCGCCCTCTAGTGAGCACTAGAATGTGCCTGAGCACCACAAGTAAAGCAGTGTGACGTCTCCTGAATAAGGGATCGGACTAAAATAGGCAACCCCTGATGAGGGATTCAAGCATGATGCTCAGAAAACACCTAAATGAAGCACGTGTGTGGGAAGGGAATGGGATGGAATACAAGATGCTTATGCCATTTACATTTTAGTAATTTGTGCCAAGAGTATTTTACACAGGAGTGAAAATTATTATATCCCAGAATACTTATAATAAAATTATTATAATAAGAAGGGAAAAAAGAAAATAGGGTCCATGGAGGGATTCAGTGGGAGAGCACACTCCTTCAGTATGTGAGACCTTGGCTCTAATCCATGGCACCACAACAAAACAAACCAACCAAATCAGAAGCATATGATAGGTCTGAGAAATGAATGCAATATTACAATACATCACAAACTATTTTATAGTGTCAGGGATGTAGATCTGCAGTACAGCATTTGTTTTGCATGTTTGAGGTCCTGGGTTCAATTCCCACCATTGCAAAAACCCAACTAGATTTTGGATAAATATTTGATAATGTAGATACATATTCAAATTTACTGTTAAATTCAAGAGAGGTTAAAAACTTCATATAAGCTCAGTTTTAAAACTTGCAATATTAGGGCCAGGGTAGGAGCAAGTATCTTTAGACACTACTGACCTGGGTTCAATTCCTGGCATTTCACATGGTCCCCCAAGAACAGCAAGGAGTGATCCCTGAGTTCAGAGTTAGGAATAAACCTTGAGGGGCCTGGGAGATAGCATGGAGGTAAGGTGTTTGCCTTTCATGCAAAAGGTCATCGGTTCGAATCCCGGTGCCCCATATGGTCCCCCGTGCCTGCCAGGAGCAATTTCTGAGCATGGAGCCAGGAGTAACTCCTGAGCACTGCCGGGTGTGACCCCCCCCAAAAAAAATAAAAAAAATAAACCTTGAGCATTGCTAGTGTGCACCACAACCAAATCAAACTGACAACAACAACAACAAAAGATAGAAGGGCTAAATAGGTAGAAAAAGGAGGCCCATGCTTTGCTTATGACCAATCCTAGTTTAATCTGCTCCAATGCATGGTCCCTTGAATATTGTCAGGAGTAACCTCTAGGCACAGTGCTAGGAGTAGCATCCCAACATTACTGGGTATGGCCCAAATCCCCATATAGAACTAAAATATAAAATCCTATAACTTTAAGATACTTTATGTCTAATTTGATTTGTTTTTGGGGGGCCACATCTGTTTGATGCTCAGGAGTTACTCCTGGCTATGAGCTCAGAAATCACCCCTGACTTGGGGGGGCTATATGGGACGCTGGGGGATCAAACCGTGCTCCGTCATTCTAGTGCCATTTCTCCGGCCCCTGTTTAATTTTATTTTGCAATATGAGTACCACCTTAATATTACTTAACATTTATCTGTTGGATAACTACCAATTTATTGTGACGCTCACGATTAAAATTAGTCCCTTTCAACTTTAAAGTACATGATAACATTGTTGACTATAATCACGGTGCTGCGTATTAGATATCTTATTATTAGAAGATTTAATCTATTAATTTAACTTGAAAATTTGCTCCCTAAACAACATCTACTCAAATTCCTCACCACAGAAAACATATTTTACCTGCAATTAGTTTTTGTTTAAGAAGAGCCATACCTGATGGTAGTGAGGTTTGGGTGGATTTTATGTTGCGGCCTTGTATATGTTGGCATATGCTATAGCACTTGAGCTATCTCCCTGGCCTTTCCTGTTTTTTTTTCAGGAAACATGAAACTTTATTAATAACACCCCTAGCCACCATGTGTGGCTTCTTTTTTGTATATCTTCATTTAAACAGCTTGATTACAAATGTGATTGTAGTTGGGTTTCAGTCATGTAAAGAGCACCACCCTTCACCAGTGCCGCATTCCCATCACCAGTGTCCCAAATCTCCCTCCTCCCCACCTCACCCCCGCCTGTACTCTAGACAGGCTTCTACTTCCTTTGTTCATTCACATTGCTAGGATAGTTCTCAATGTAGTTATTTCTCTAACAACATTCATCACTCTTTGTGGTGACTTCATGTAGTGAGCTGGACTTTCCAGCCCTCCTCTCTTTTGTCTCTGAGAATTACTGCAAACATGTCTTTTATTTTTCTTAAAACCCATAGATGAGTGAGACTATTCTGTGTTTTTCTCTCTCCCTCTGACTTATTTCACTCAGCATGATAGATTCCATGTACATCCAGGTATAGGAAAATTTCATGACTTCACCTCTCCTGATGGCTGCAGAATATTCCATTCTATATATGTCCCACAGTTTCTTTAGCCATTAATCTGTTGTAGGGCATCTTGATTGTTTCCAGAGTCTGGTTATTGTAAATAGTGCTGCAATGAATATAGGTGTGAGGAAGGGATTTTTGTATTGTATTTTAATGTTCCTTGGGTATATCCCTAGGAGTGGTATATCTGGATCGTATGGTAGCTCAATTTCCAGTTTTTGGAGGAATTTCCATATAGCTTTCCATAAAGGTTAAACTACACGCCATTCCCACCAGCAGTGAATAAGAGTTCCTTTCTCTCCACATCCCCACCAGCACTGCTTATTGCCATTCTTTGTGATGTGCACCAGTCTCTGTGGTGTGAGATGATACCTCATAGTTGTTTTGATTTGCATCTCCCTGATGATTAGTGATGTGGAGCATTTTTTCATGTGCCTTTTGGCCATTTGTATTTCTTTTTTTATCAAAGCGTCTGTTCCTTTCTTATCCCCATTTTTTATGGGATTAGACGTTTTTTTTCTTGTAAAGTTCTGTCAGTGCCTTGTGTATTTTGAATATTAGCCCCTTATCTGATGGGTATTGGGTGAATAGTTTCTCCCACTCATTGAGTGGCTCTTAAATCCTGGGCACTATTTCCTTTGAAGTGCAGAAGCTTCTCAGCTTAATATAGTCCCATATGTTTATTTCTGCTTCTACTTGTTTGGAGAGCCTTCCCTGGTTTTTTAAGAAAAAAATATCACACAACACACACACATGACCCAAAGCTTGAAAAAATGTTTTGAGTAATTGAGGAACAGTAGCAGTGATCAATAATATTGGTATTTAGTCCTGGAACTCAATCCTATACTAAGTTCTTCCCAGCATGGGAGATTCTTTGGTTGTATGTGGTTTTTTTTGTTTCTTTCTTTGTTTGTTTTGGGGGATCATACCCGGTGACACTCAGGGGTTACTGCTGACTATGTGCTCAGAAATAGCTTCTGGCTTGGAGGACCATATGGAACACGGGAGGATTGAACTGTGGTCCGTCCTAGGCTAGCACAGGAAAGGCAGATGATTTATCACTTTCACCACAGCTCCGGCCCCTGTGTTTTTGTTATTGAGGCCACATTTGGCAACCCTTAGGGATTAACCCTGCCTCTGCACTCAGTAACTCAGGAACTACTCCTAGCAGTACTCAGAGGACTATATGGAATGATAAAATTGAATCTTGGTTGACTATATGCAAGGCAAGACTCTATGCAAGGCTATATGCCCTCCCTGCTATATTATCTTTTCAATCCCTGTCATATTTCTATATGCAAGTAATAAACTAGAGGATAAATAAATAAATAATAAATAAGACAACCTCAAAATCTAAAACATCAAATACCTCGGAATCAACTCTACAATGTATGTGAAATAGTTATACAACAAACATTGTAAGTAGCTATTGAAAGAAATACTAGAGAACATCAGAAAATGGAAGTACATTCCATGTTCATGAATTAGAAGAATTAATATTGTCAAGATGATCATCTTACCCAAAGCACTATACAAAGCCATTAAAATTTCGATGACATTCTTCAAGGACTTAGAACAAACTCTATTAAAATTTATATGAAACCATAAAACTCAAATAGCCAAAGCAATTATGAGTTAAAAGAAGATGATATATATTTCATTTCTTGACTATAAATTGTACTAGAAAGAGATAATAATCAAAACAGTGTGACAATGGGAAAAAGATAGACTTTAAAACAATGGAACTTAACTGAGATCCCAGAAATAAACCATTAGATTTATGGTCAAAGGGTCTGGGTATAATAATTGTAACAAGACAAGTCTCTTTAATAAATGGTGTTAGGAAACTGGATAGGCATAATTAAAAAAAAGAAAACTGAAACTGTATCTCACACCATTCATAGAAGTTTACTCAATGTAAATACCTTGAGCATCCATAAAAATAAATTGAGAAAAACATAGCAAAACTCTCCAGAATATGAACCTCAGAAGTATCTTCAATGATTGGATACCAGAGACAAAGATAAAACAAATATAAGCAAATGGAACCACATCAAATTCATTCTTTTTTCATGGCAAGAGAAGCTCAAGTTAAATTTAAAAGAAAAATTACTAAACTGGAAAAATACTTGCATACACATCAGATAAAAGACTAATATCCTAGGTCTAGAAATCACTCACTAAGTGCAACAACAAAATATTCACCAATCCCATAAAAATAGGAAAAGGACATAAAAAGACTCTTCACAGAAGAAGTATGTGTTAAATGTAGTAAACATATGCAGAAATATGTACCAACCTTTATTAGAGAAATGCAAATAAAATTGTTTGACAGTATCTTATACCAGTGGAATAATTGATATCAAGAAGACTGCAAATAACTGTGGTGGGAAATTGTGGTGGGAATTGTAGTGGGAAATTATCCTCATTCTTTTTGGTGGGAATGTTCTCTGGCTCACTCTCTGTGGAAGCCAGTATGAAGAATTCCCAAAATGCTAAGAAAATAACTCTCAAACAACCCAACATTTTGGCATCTAGTCCCCACACACAACAAAATAATTCAAAGTGATACATGCACACCTATGTTCATTGTAGTGATTAATAATCAAAATATGGTAAAATCTAAATATTTAATAACATTAATAAAGAAACAGTGACATATATAACATTGGTATAGTATGAAGGTGTAAGAATAAATGAAATCATGCAGTGTCCAGATGTCTGCCCCTTCAAGCTAGAATTCTGCCCCCGACTCTCTCCTTGTGCCATTCTATACTCTCATCGTGGGGCAAAAATCCAAATTAACCACCAGAGTCATGCCACCTTCTTTTTCCTTCTTGGTTTAAAAGCAATGATATGAGATTTGAAAACTGAATTTGAGAAGCATCATGTGTAGAGGAAAACCCTGACAGGACCACATGATGGCTTTGATTGGCCTCTGTCGGATGCCCAGAACAGGGAAAATTCCTTTATATTTTTTTATTATAACTCAGAGAATCTCTGAGGATTTGTAGCAATTACAGTTTTGAAATTGCACAGTGGGTTGCATGAGACACTGATTGTTCAAACACAGTGGGGTTCAGTATGGTAGAGTTAGGGTTCCCAGGCTGGTGGACTGATCCCCATTCCAGTGCCCACTTTCATGGCCACTACTGCCATAAACACCAGCTCTTTGATTTCCTCTATGTAAGAGGTTTCTAACATTAGCAACTGTGAGATGGGGGCTGGAGAGATCATGCAGCAAACCCAGCCTATGGCAAGCACTTCATAATGACTGCTCTGAGCTGCTCAGATCAATGTAGTTGCTGGTCCATTTCTACACTTGATCTTAGCCAAAAGGCCGAGAAGCGATAAACTGGTCCATTTCTTTATTTTTTTTTTTTGTGTGTGTGTTTTTTGGCACACCCTGCAGTGCTCAGAAATTGCTCTTGGCAGGCACAGGGGACCATATGGGGCACCAGGATTCGAACCAATGACCTTTTGCATGAAAGGCAAACGCCTTACCTCCATGCTATCTCCCGGGCCCAGCTGGTCCATTTCTATGCCAATGATTTAGTCAGCTTGGGAGATAGAACAAAGAGCTTGAATGCAAGCTTTGCAAACAGTAGGCACTTCCATTTCTGGAACCACATAGTCCCCTGGGCCCCACCTGGTGTACACCCCTAAACTGAGAAGTTAGTTAATAATTCCATTGTTTTGGTCATGGTACCTCATTTCATATGCTCAACAACCTATCATATTGGCTATTGGTGTCTGGTGCCTGTTGTATTGGATAGTACAGATAAGGAACTTTTCCATTACTATAGAATATTCCAGTCATATCATGATGACTGTATCATTTAGTAGAATCGTCCCCAAGTTTTCCCACCTTTGGCCTGGCCCAAACTACTCACTAACTTGGAAGTTTAACTCATACCCCTGCTGAGGTGAGAGTTAGGCAAGGCGATTCTTAGGAGGGTTTTTGATTATTTGCTTCCAGAGCTAGAAAGGAGTGAGCTTTAATCCCCAATTGAGATAGGCTTTCTAGGAACTGGGTATGTTAGTTTTGAGAAGATGGGAAAGTTCCTGGTTGGGTGAGCTTGCAGTAAGGACTTCTCTTCTGTCCTCTTCTGTTCTCTTCTCTTCTCTTCCTTCTCCTTCTTTTCTTCTTCTTTTTCTTCCTTATTATTCCTTATTCTGCCTTCTTCCTTTTCTTCTTTATTTCTTCTTCCATCTTTCTTCTTTTTTTGATGGAGTGTTCAACAAGCTACTGCAGGAGGGCCGGGGAGGATTTCAATTTTGAGTCAACAGAGGAAACATTCTTTGCAGGTAGAGTTTGGAAAGGACAATTAACCTGTTTTCCAAACAGAATTTTGTAAATAACTGACAGGAGGTAGGCTGTACTAACTGAAATGATGGGATTTAATGATTAAACCTGCTAGCTAGTGGCTAGCCTCTTTCTCTCTTATTCTAATCTGGGTCATGGAATGGCTAAGGCAGCTCTAAGAGGAGGGTGGATACAAAACCCAATCAGCTTTTTTCCCCTTTGCTCTATTTGCCTTTAGTTTTCCACTCTGAAACTTTTTCCTAGTCACTACTATTCATGTTGAACCTTTGTGAATGTCACCTTGAAATTGAAAAATACACAGTTTCCTGTTGTCTGGCTCAGATTTGACTTAAAAACTTGTTATTTTTCTAACTAGGAAGCTTTTTTTTGAAGCTTGAGTATTAATATTCTGTTTTATGAAGTTGGAGACGCTGAAATCACCTAAGATGAATAAATATAACCTGGCAGGGTTATTAGGGCCAAACATTTTATAACTGTTTTTTTTATAAATGAAGTTGTAGTCAAGGTCAGGACTTATTTATTAGGCTCTGTTTGGGACATTTGTTGCAATCTGCTAATATTTCAAGTGCTCAAGAGCCACTGTTAAACATTATGCATATGTCCACCATATTGAATAGCCCAGGTAAAGAGAATTTGTACTGCAGGACCAAAGCAACAGTACAGAGGCTAAGGCACTTGTCTTACATGCAGGAGATCCTGGTTTGATCCCCAGCACTGCATATGTTCTCCCAAGTAATTCCAGGAGTGATACCTGAGCATAGACCCAGGTGTCATCCTTGAGCACACCCAGATGTGGCTCTTAAACAGAAAAAAAAGATTATTTCTACTGTTGCAACAATGACCATTGACAGCTCTACTCTACACCATTAACTTTGATTCTTTCAGGACTCCTAAGTTGTGCTGGTCGTCCTTGAGGCCACTACTGGTGATTACTGGCAAACTGGCCAGTAGTTCAAAACAAAGACCAGAGAATAGGGCACTTCTTGGGCCTTGTAATGCCAGGATTATCCAGACCATTCCTGAGGGGCCTTCAGAGCTTCACCTGGTGATACTTGGGGGATCATGTGGTGCTTGATCACTAATTTTGTTTTTACAATAGCCATGCCTTCAAGATGACCAAAACTGTTCCCTTAATAAAAATGATTTTCCAGTAAGTTTATTGAGGATGACACACCTGACAGTACTCAGGTCTTACTTCTGGCTCTGTGCTCAGGATCACTCTTTGCAGGGCTCAGGGAGCTGGGTATCTAACCCAGATCAGCCTTATACAAAGTAAGTGTCCTACACACAGTACATCATTCTGGCCCCTCAACTAAGTTTGTTATCAGTTTATTAGGGAATATGCACATTCACAAATATTATTTTCTAATAAACAATGTCTTTTTTTAGAAATAGATACAACTACATCTGTGATTTACACGTTTACAATACTGTCAATGGTAGGGTGCTTTGCATGCAACATTTCATTACCACACTT
>PVKC010047667.1:0-11023 GCA_004027635.1 Crocidura indochinensis | reverse complement strand
GATGACCTTTTGCATGAAAGGTAAACGCTTTACCTCCATGCTATCTCCCGGGCCCCAGTAAATATTTTAAGATTTCTTTAACGTCCTCTACCTATACGTCTTTAGTCCATTTTCTATGTGAGGAAACAAGTCTAAAAAAATAAATGAGCTATCTACCCAAAAAGACAACCAACATATCATTCAATTCTTGCCTTTCCTCCTCCATAAGGAGTCCTCCAACTTCCTTCCCCAAATAGGTAGTGACAGCTCTGTGTGCCTAACATGTGAGCTCCTTTAACAAACCTGAGTACTTACCATGTGTGCAATTACAAAGTTATGTTGAGAATAGACAGTAGGTGAATAAATCAATGTGACTGTGTGACCATGGGTTAGATACAGGACTTACGCTATAGTGGTAGATTTTATTTTAACAAATTATTCTTGTTTTATTTTCTCTGTGGGTGCACATCAGACAGTGCTCTGGGCTTAAGGAACACTGCTGACAGTGTTCCAGGGACCATATGCATTGCAGGGGGATATATCCCAGGTGGACTGCATGTAAGGCTATACTACCTCTCTGGCCCACAGTTACATAGATTTAACTATCTGTCATCTGTACCCATAGACAAAGATCTTCTTGAAACTAGAAAATAATAATGGCAAAAAAAATAATCATTTTTAGACATTTAACAACTGATTAGTTTAAACATCCTCAAACCCTGCAAGATACTCTCATTCGTATTTTGCAGCTAAAACATCGGTTCAGAAAGTGTCCAGAGCAACACAGCTATGAAAGAATGGATAAAGTAAACAAGTGAAAATCTAATAGCACCATTAACCACTTTATGCACATGGTAGAAAAGAATGTTCATTTCATCACATTATTTATGAAACAGAGCCAATGTTTAGCATGGAGGAAGAGCACATTTGGAAATTGTTGAAATGCATCTACGTAATTGCCAGAAGTAACTTTAGTATCTTAGGGGTATTCTAGAAATAAAAAAAATACTTATGCTGCACTTTACAATCACTACTCTGTGCAAGCAGTATGTGAAACAGCTATTATTCTTTCTAGATCTAAGGAGAAAATGTCCACAACTGTGTCCCAAAAATACCAGATCAGAAATTAGGGGGCTGTTTTACAAGTTCTAAAGCAATGTTGATCCGTATGTTTAAGAAAAGCACATACCAGAGATAAGCAGCAAGACCAAAAAATCTATGTTTCTGAAAAGCACAAGTAAGATTCTATGAAATTCAAGGACAGTTCTCATATATAAAGGTAATCTGGATCATACAGCAAGATGTTAATCAGGATCATTCAGTCCTTTGTGGCTGAACTAATATGAAGAATATTTCAATAAATGTTAAGATCTACTTAGAAGGGGCCATAGCAATAGTACAGCAGTGAGCATCTTCACATTGCATGCGTCAACCAAGGTTGGATCCCAGGCATCCCATATGGTCCATCAAGAACCATCAGTATTAATTCCTGAGTGCAGAGCCAAGAATAACTCATGAGCACCACCAGGTGTGCCCCCGTCCAAAATTGCATACAGTAAAACTGTAAAACATTCACCCGAGACTTAAATACATCAAAATACTCTGATAGGCTAAAATTATTAGCTCAAAAGATAATATATTTGGAATATTATTGGCAATACAGCAAAGAGAGGGATGAGAAAAAATTGTGTGTACAAGATAGTTTATTTTCTACCTATAAATTATTCAATAATAAAAATGGTATTGATACAAATAAAAAGTATATTGAAAGAAACTTAAAATACTGCAAAATAGAAAACAAAACAAATAGAAAACAAAATGGTGAAAGAGTGTGCACTTAGATAAAAATGTTCTCTAAGTGCAATAAAGCAATTCTTATTATGAATGACCCAGGATAACAAAAGAAATTCAGACAGGGGCCAGCGAGGTGGCACTAGAGGTAAGGTGTCTGCCTTGCAAGCGCTAGCCAAGGAAGGACCGCGGTTCGATCCCCCGACATCCCATATGGTACCCGCAAGCCAGGGGCAATTTCTGAGCACTTAGCCAGGAGTAACTCCTGAGCATCAAACGGGTGTGGCCCGAAAAGCCAAAAAAAAAAAAAAAAGAATTTAGACAAAGTTAGTAAGTGGGTTGTAGTCAAGGACTGTGTAAGGTGAGAAGAGTAATATAATTAATCTGATTAGGAAAAATATCTTGAGAAAAGAATTTTGAAAAATGATTGAAGAAATAACAATTGTTTAACAGTATCAATAAATTAAAATATGGAGAGGTGATGTGGTATAATGGCAGAATTTCTATGGTTGTCATGCCTGGCACTGTAACAAATATATACCATTCTAAGTGCAACCCCTAGGACCATTTCTTTATAGGCTGTCATTGAGTTAAGTGATATACCATGCTCAGCCACAAAAGACCTAATCATAAAACAAGCAAAGCCAGCCAGCAGACAATTATAGTGAACAAAAAATCTACTCCTTTTCCCCTAAAAAGTTTAGTTGTGAGAAAGCTTTCTGCAGTATATTATCAAAGCCCATAAAAATGAAGTCAGAAGTCACAACCTGCTTCTCAGCCATACCACAAACTGAATATTAAACATTATATTCATTTTGACATGTGCTTTAGATGCTTCTTCTAAACTTCTGTGAAATCCAATTCTCCTAACCCAGGGCCAGAGCAATAGTACAGTGGTAGGGCATTTGCCTTGCAGGTGGCCAACCCAGGGTGAACCCAGATTTGATTCACGGTCCCTTAAGCCTGCCAGGAGCGATTTCTGGCACAGAGTCAGGACTAACCCCTGAGTGCCACCGAGTGTGACCCCTCAAAACACACACTAAAACCCAATTCTCATAAGCTTTTTATTTATGAGATACTCCAAACAACACTTTCAGTACAACTCAGCTAACCCTCAGAAAGGTTGGCTTTTTAAAAATTATTTTTAAAAATCTTTCATTTTGGCTGGACCAGTAGTACTCTTGTCTTGCAGGTGGCCAAACCGGATTTGATGCCAGACATCCTAAATGGTCCCCTGAATACCATCAAGAGTAATTCCTGAGTGTAGAGCCCATAGTAAATGTTGACCATCACTAGGTCTGGCCCCAAAACAAACAAAAAAAGAACTCATTCATTCACAGTTTCACTTCCAGATGACTCCTAAGTCTTCACTATCATTCCGTATCTCTCATCTAAATTTTAATCTGGCATCTGCATACTATCCACTTAGAAATAGCTTAAACTCATTTATAAGGGAAAGTTCTTACCCATGACATGGAACACTAGGTGGGGTGTGTGTGTGTGTATGTGTGTGTGTGCGTGTGTGTGTATACACATATATCTGGAAGAGACAGCAGCTATATCTATTCCAAAGAAAATCAAAGATCTCAGTAAAGTCTACAAACATAAACCTGAAGGGTTTCAAACAAATACTGTCCAAAAAGACATGGGGATATGGATGGTGGAAGAGTCACTATTTACAATATGGACCATCTATATTTTTAATTTAATGTATATATACCTAATAAAGAAAATAACTTCAAAATAAAATAAATCTAAACACCAAGTCAGACTAGCTTCAGAAATAAAATCTTTCCAAGGAAAACAAACAAATGCACAAATGACTTGTGCTTTCTAAACATACTTCAATATAAAAGTCAGACTATTAGAATCTAACTAGTTGAAAGAGAATATAAAGGTACTAGTGTGGAGCTCAAAAAGGAAGAAAAGTAGGTCCCATTACATTGTGAATTCCTTAGCATAAATAGATATCCATATTTGCCCATTTTATAATTTGCACTGTCTAATAAGGAATTATCCTCAGAAAGGAAAGTCTTATACTCCATCTTGCTAGGTGGGCCAGGTATTTGCTTGTTCTGCAGCAGTAACTCAGTCATTTGGTGATTTAGGTGTGCAATGCAGACAGAAAACTGAGACCGTCTCCGCTTGGCAGTTGTGGTTCAGTACATGGTTTTCTGAATTGGAAAGAACAATTTCAGTATTATCACAGGATACAGGAATAACTACCATGTGAAAATCACCACCCCACCTGCAACAACCACTATTCTCAAAACTCATTACTTCTGGTTTGGCAAGTTAGGAGGAATAATCAACTCTTCTGTCTGCAGGAACAAAGGAAATAGAAAAATTTGGAAAGTAATGGGGATAGAGAAAGTTCCAAGACAAATTATACGTTGGATCAATGGTCAAGATTCTCTATTTTCTCTGCAATAGAATGCACAGACATCAGTGGGATGAAAAATGCTATTATATTTCTGAGGGAAAAACAGATGAAACAATGGATTGTAGCATGGAAACACCTACTAAAGAGATAAAGAAATCTGATTCATAAATTCTATTAACACTTGCAGTAAATAAACTCTGAAAATGCCTGTGTCTTACTTTAAGGAGATCCATCCAGTGCAGCATTTCACTATGGAATCAGCAATAGAATGCAAAATCAAATTAATTAATTTTGAAACTAGCAGAAATCTGATGTGCTTTTTAGGCTGATTCAACCCATGAATCACTCCCCTATGAATCTTATTATAAATCCTATAAAATGGGTACAAAAGGGCATGTAAAATATGAATCTAAAAAGGTTTAAGTGTCAACTCCTTTACAAAGTAGGTATAAGTTACATTTGGGGGGGGGGAGTTGAGGTCACACCTGGCAGCACTCAGGGGTTACTTCTGGCTCCATGCTCAGAAATCACTCCTGGAAGGTTCAGGGGACCATATGGGATGCCGGGATTCGAACCAATGACCTTCTGCATGAAAGGCAAATGCCTTACCTCCATGCTATCTCTCCGGCCCTAAGTCACCATCTTTTTTACTATAGGAAAATAATCTATGGCAAAAGTCTCTTTAAATGGTAATTATGTGACATTTAAAAATGTGAAGAAAATTTCCAAAACATAGTAATTCAAGAATAACTTTAAAATGCAAAGTGTTCTTGGATGCTTTAATTTACTGAGTGGAACTACAAATGGATATGGAGAAATTCTTTTTCAATTTAAAGAAAACATCACAGAGCTGAGTGTACAGTGGACCTGGGTTTGATCCCTAGAACCCCATATAGTCCCCTGGGTGCACCAGGAGTGATTCTTCTGTGCAGTCAGGGGCAAGTCATGAAGATTGCTCAGTGTGATCCAAAAATCAAAGAGAGAAAATATCCAAAAATTCCATTTAAGAGACACAGTATAGTTTGTCAGGTGAAAGTCTGACAACAGAGATGGGAGGCAGTAAATGGCATGTGTCAAGTAAATAGAAATATGTCATAGTCCTTTGAAAGCAAAGGAGTAAAAGGAAGTATTAATGAGGACAACCTGCAAAAGACACTTTGAAAACTCCAAGTCATAAAAGATCTATAAAAAAGCATATATGAGCATGCCATTGAGATAGCTCAAAGGGCTATTGTGAATGCTTTGCATTAAGGAGGCCCAGATACCACACTGTTCCCCCATTGAGCATTGCTAAGTGTGGTCTAAAAGTCAAAAAGAAAAAAAAGCATATATGAAGAGATTCAGAGGTGGTCATGCATATGCAGGAAAGTGACCAAGAGACTGCAAGTCTGTCCAAAATGGTCTCAGAATCAAACTACATCATTAGGTAGAATACAGTTTGCCTATGTCCAATAAAACCTACAATGTATAGGAATCACACCTATGTTTAATAACTTCCTCCTCTGCAGACATTGAGTTTAACTCCCATGGCTCAGATCTTTCTGAGCTGCCTAAAAGTTAGCTGGTTTCTTTTATCTTGTTACATGAGTGCTGATCTAAACAAACACTTCCTTCATGTCTACTCTCATTTCTGGAAAAAATCATTTTAATTTCAGGTTCTCAGCTGACCTTTATCTAACAATAAAAAAATTTTTCTTTACCTACAATATCTAGGTATAATTTCCAGGAACAAGAAAAGGTGCAGTATGATGTCCCATTCTCCTCTGTGGTACGAGAAATCCAAAATGTGGAGTCAATTAGTCCACATGAATGTCAAAGTAATTAGTATAAAAAGAAAATTGACTTTTTCTCTATGCTAAATAATGTATATATTATTTATCCAGTATATACATAAAGACTGCGTTTTACCAATTACTTGAAAAACTACTAATTGAATCAAAATATGGAATTTAAAGTACATACATATGAACCTGGCCATATTTTGAGTGTGTACAAACACAATGCATACTAAATATATAAGATTCTTAATATTAAGGAGATGTTATCAATTGATATTGAAGTAATCCTTTTCCTACTGTTCAAATATCACCATGATAGTATTAGGTAAGTGTCATAAATCAATATGAATCTTAAAAGGCCCAAGAAATTAAGGCCAAATACAGACTGAAATAGATTAAATAAAATGTTTACACAAGTATGAAATTCATGTTTTATATAGAAGATAAAAACCATGTTGTGGACTCTGGGATTCAATATCTCCATTTAAATCAGGGGTCTCAAACTCAATTTACCTGCGGGTCACAGGAGACAAAGTCAAGGTGATCCTTGAGTGCAAAGTCAGTAGTAAGCCTTGAACATTGGGGGGTGTGACGCAAACAACTAAAACAAACCAAAACAATAAAAGATGCCTCTAGGATAGGGCCACAAAATGTTGTACGGAGGGCCGTTTGCGGCCCATGGGCCGCAAGTTTGAGACCCCTGATTTAAATGGTGTACTGTACTTCTTTTAAAATCATTAGGTATGGGGCCCGGGAGATAGCATGGAGGTAAGGCGTTTGCCTTTCATGCAAAAGGTGATCAGTTCGAATCCCGGTGCTCCATATGGTGCCCCGTGCCTGCCAGGAGCAATTTCTGAGCATGGAGCCAGGAGTAACCCCTGAGCACTGCCGGATGTGACCCAAAAACCAAAAAAAAAAAATCATTAGATCTCTGAAAAGTTAGAATCAATATATTACACAAATAACCTAACTTTTAAACAAGTGTCTCAATTATAGATGCACATTACAATCACTCAGAAAATTCTGAAACATACTAGCAACCAAGACCCACTCCCAGGAAATTTGATTTCATCATTCTGACACAAGATTCTGACACTGATTTTTTTGAATGCTCCCCTGTGATCCTAATATGCTGCCAGGTAGAGAATCACTCTTTTAAACTAATAGAGCCTTTTGGGACAATAATTGCGCTGATAAACATGCTTTATGTCTTTTCATGAACTTTTATTAAAACCACTCAAATTCATTCCACAGCTAATGGGTGCCTGTTACATTGCAGGCCTCTTGTGAAATAATGGAGCAATGTGTAAGATATGTGGCTGGCCTTCAACAAGCTTCTTATTAGCTAGGTAGAGGGCCATAAATTAGTAACTGTAATTAAATATGATAAGTACTCTCAAGTATAAGCAAATACAGCCTAACGAACTCGCATATCACCCTTGAGGAGGGTCATGCTGCATCATTCCCATTTTAGTAGATGTCCTGCCCAAAGTTAGAAAAGCCAGAAGTAATAAGTTATTAAATACCCTAGATATAAAGGCGAATATTCAGTTTGTACAAGATGAAAATGGTGTACATTCTGTCATTCTATTTAACAGAAACCACTGCACAGGAATGTAGGCACTGTTGCTTTAATTTGGATGAAGCATCTTACATTTTCTTTCATGCAGTATTATTCATTGAAAACAATAGCCCAAAACTATAAATTATCAAGAGTTATAGAAAATTACTATGGCATAATAATTAGCAACTTACCTATACTTGACTAATAACTATCCTTTCCAGTAAGGAAAGGATATTGCTAAGACAAGAGATCTAGGGATGAACAAATCATCCTTGATTATTTGTTTTGTCACTTGAAAGATGCTACACGAGGAAATGTTATTGGAATAACGGGTATTAAAGGAGCTTTGGTAAAACTTAAAAATTGTTGAGGAATATCAAGAGCTAAAATATTTTTAAAGACAGGAAATCCTCACAATACTCAGAATGAATCAGGCACATAGTCCCTAAAAGATCATTTTAAGAGTAAAGACTACATCCACTAGAAAGAAAATATCCCCCCACCCGCAAAAGACCTCAAACTTTTAAATCCTCTTAACTCTATAAGCCATCTTTCTCAATTAACTATGAAACCACACTATAAGTGATCTAACTTGAACTAATCCTTTCCATTATGGTCATGAAGTAGCTAGTTGGTGCATAAATAAGCAGATAGTGAGGATAGGCATGTGATTGAGTAATCAACTGATAAATAAAAGTACTAGTTTTAAAGTACCTAAGTGAAGATTTAAATGTATTAAGATCTAATGGTGAAAAATAATTTATTATATTAGTTCTCAGAAAAGAAATTCACAATTCCAGAGAAGTTAGAAATTAGGCAGGTACACATCATCTTCAAGAGCTATTTAAATCCAAAGTTGAACAAATTTAAATTAAAATGTATGTTGCCAAGGTGCCTGGAGGAAAATTTCGAGTGGATTTCAATTTACAGATAGATATATGGTATCTGAGACAATTTACCAGAGTAAACGTCAACCTTATATATGGGGTGAGGAAAATATCATTCAATTATTTCCATGAAGGCAACCTGAATTCATTATTCCATGGAATGACATAAATGGTACTAGCCAAATCAGATCTTGGATATGAATGTGATTTCACAGTTCATAGTGTTTAAGGTAACCATAGAATACCTATCACCCTCCCCCCATATTATCTTGCTCTTTCCATTCTTTGATATCTCTGAAGCAACACAAATGAGGAATCCAGCACTACCAGAATATATCTGAAAATATTCTATAAAGTTTATCTCCAGAAAGTACTAATTGCACTGATGTAATGTTGACTACTTCATTTTATATCTAAAGAAATCATATCATCACTTTCCAAATTGTAAGGATAGGAACAAGTTACTAGCCCTGACATAACTAATGTCTATTTCTATTAACACAAGTATTTTAATTTAAGTTTTTCAATTATGATTCTGCTCATTTAAATAAAATACAAGAACACAAGAAGCATCACATCACACACAATAGTGGGAAGGCTTTTTGGAAGCACCAAATATTCTTTACTTGGTACTATAAAGGAAGAAACCAAGGACATTTATAAATCAGGTTTGTTTCTCTAGCACTGGATCCATATATGGCTATTGAGCACTTGAAATGTAGCTGGTTTAACTGAGAAAAATAAATTTTGAATTTTATTCCCTTTTCATTTAATTTAGTGTCAGATACAGGATAGTTATTGACAAACTTTTAGGTATGTTTTAAACAACTTGGGACAAGGTGAATCTACTTACGCAAAATGCAAATTTTATGAAACCCAAATAATACAGACCCAGTGTTCCCAGTGAAACAATTTAATTTAGTTTAGCATCTGAACTGAGATGTATTGTCAATGTTGAATTCACCTTGAATTGCAAAGACTTGTGTACCAAAGGAAGAAAAAATAACTCATGCATAATTTCTACTAGGCTTGCACGCTGAAATGGTAGTAGTTTGGATACAATGGGTTAAATATAATATAGTTAAGATGAATTACACCTACATCCTTTGAATGTGACTGTTATAATATTTACAGATCTGAGATGTAATTTACACAAGTATGATGATAGATGTGGCTTCTGATCCAGATCTTGTGGACAATGCTGCTCTAGAACACTTGCACAATCACTTTTCACCAGGACACATCCGCCAGCCTGCAACGTAACAATAGGGCACGGAGGAGGAATTGCATCCTTGGATCAAATGGGTGTGAGGAAGGAAAGTGTGTAGCAAGCTCTATAGTGGGCAGAAACATTGTAATACCACGGGGGTGGGGAGAAAAAAAGAGCTGTGGATACTTAAATTGAAAACCAGGACTGCAGACGAGTTCAAGAAGACAGACTGCTCGAAGGTCTTTGTATCTTTTCCCAAATGCAGACCTGAAAAAAGACGATAAAGCCCCACTTCCAAAGGGGGTTAAACAGTTCCCCGTTGGCTACTGAGCCCAAGACGCCAAAAATGCTCTAAAATCTTATCTTCTCAACTTTTAAAGCCTCTGAATACATGCTGAACTAGGAAATCAACTTCAGCTCACCAGTATTTCCCTCCGAAGCAAATTAGCAGAATTGTGCACTTGAAATACTGTTTGACAAGAATGAAAAGGAAACTATTCAAAACAGATTTAGGGCATAGACAATTAGATGAGAAACTGCAGATTTAATTCTCAATCAGTACTGTGGTTAATCTGATTCCCGGCTTTTCCCTGGAGTAATTATACCGCCCAGATGAAAGGATGAGCATTTGGACTGTCAGTTCTACATTCTAGACCAGCCCAGTGACTCAAAGCAGACTGCTCCACCACCCTAACCACCATCCCAACAGTCGAAGGGAGCCTCGAACACGAAATTAGCCGTGGTTGCATAACGAGGCATTCAAAATTCGGCTGCCCCCAACTAGTCGCACGTTCGACTTTCCCAGGGGAAAATTTGCTGAAAATTGAACACACCGCGTTTTCCTTGATCCCTTCCGACCCGGGCATGGGATGAACACAAAGGCCTGGCTCTAATATCCTGCACAATAGACACACACCCCACAATTAAAAACCCTGGACCTTCTTTTTCTCTCCCTCTCCACCCAATCGAAGGAAATGCAAGCTGCTCTTTTCGTTCCTGCTCCCCGGTCCACGCGAGGTAACAATAACCCCAACTGTTCCCAGAAGCGACCATAAAATCCTTCTGGCCACGTCCCGGTGCAACCATCAGATAAAATGCAGACAGCCGATTGCAGCTGGCCGCACGCCTTAAGGGGTGGGAGACCCCGGCTCCCGGGCCTCCGCCGTGGAGCGCTGAGCAGCCCCAGAGCCCGGCCCAGCCGAAGGTCCAGAGAGACGCCTAGAAATACTCTGGGGAGAGGAAAACGAGGGAGGGGAGGCGGCGGGGCGGGCAGGGCAGGGGGCAGGCCGGAGCGGGATGCGGGTGCGGGAGAGCCGGGGTATCCGTGCCATGCATTTCTGCACACTCCCGCTCCCTCGCGTGGAGACTCACTTGCCGATCACCTCGCACAGCTCGTACACATCCTCGAAGAGCACGTCGTCGTCGGCCATG
>PVKC010047666.1:0-11026 GCA_004027635.1 Crocidura indochinensis | reverse complement strand
TTCCTCAGAACTTGTCAATATTACATATAATTTAAGCATCAAGTTGCAATTTGACTTTGAAATTATTTCTAAAAACCCCTCTTCAAGTCCTCAATTGGAGCAATATTAAGATCAAAGCTCATTGTCTCAGAAGTTCTTAATTTCTTTCTAGTCATCCATAGAGAATAGTTACATCTTCAGCAAAGGTCAAATGATAAAGGAGAATGACAGAGTGAGGGCTGCTTGTTTTGCATTCTTGGTTCAATCACTTCAGCTCACCAGGGAAATAAAACTGTCAGCACAACATTTCTGGGTACATAGGACATGGGTAGGCTACATGAGTTAAAAGATTGCTCAAGGCTAACGCCACTGTGTGAGCTTTAATTAACTGGAACAGGCAGGCAGGTGGTGAAAAAAGAGAGCATGAGGCTTATTAATGTTAATTTTCCATGTGCATATAGGGGCAGCTCCTGGATGTGAAACTTCATAATTAATTTTCATGTAAGTTATGAATGTCCTAGAGAGGTCTCTTTCCTTTAAGGCTGGCTAGATCAATTCATTTCATGCATTTTAGTTCCTAGAGGCTACTGCCTATTGGTATTTATAGCTATACTGAGTTCGACTTTCTTGTGTGGTTTCCTAGAGCCTAAACAAGCTTGGCTTTTAAGATGGGAAGGGCTAATGGCCACTACTATGCCTTTCTGAAGATTTTCTTTTCCTAGGGTGCATTTTAGTCTGACACTTGAATCAAAATAAACAAAAATTGTGACTGCTTTGGTGTTTCTGGTAGTAAACTCAATCATTGCAAAATATATACAGATATTTGTCAAATAAATGTTTGCTTTTATGTTTTAAAAATAGTTGAGGCTATCTTACAAATTGAATTTAGATTGATGAACTTATTTTTCATATGCAAAATATTATTTCCTTTCACATATTATTTTTAATTTTAGAAGTTGAATTTGGGTTCTAGGGATGGAGGTCAGTCATAGAACTCTTGCCTTGCCCGTACGACATGTTGAACTTGAGTCATACATACCGAAGTTCAGTGTGTCTCTACCTATTCTAATTCTGACTTTTGGGGAATTGGGGAACATTCCCACCAGTATTCAGAGTTTACTTCTGACTCTTTGTGCTGATTTCACTCCTGGTGTAGCAGGGGATAGACCTTGGTAGATCATAGGTGACTCAAGAGTCTTATTTGCTGCCTGTCTCTACTGCCCAACTCTGATATTTTATTATCTCTGAACACAATATTGAAATGGGAACAGGGAAGGCCAATATATTTGTGTTTTCTCCAAAGGCTTAGAACAATGTAGATAAAATCATTTGTAGGTGAGCCAGATTTTCAGGTATGGCAGAATTGCCTGATTTCCTCCAACATGCTGGTTGAGCTGAACTTAATCCTGTTGATAAGAAGTAAACTTGCCTTGAGAACTTACTTCCTGTGTAGAATGAAGATTATAGGAGATTTTTATCTCTCAGGGATTGAGATGATAAAATGAAACAAGAAGCAAACAGTAGACAGCAAAGTACTTGGTAGATAGTAAAGAGTTAGTAAAAATTTGGCTTTATTTTGAAATCCCCATCCCCCCAATTCCTTCTTCCATGAAAAAAACTAATCAATAAGATGACACATCACACTGCCAATCGTAAAACATTATCAGCCTTGCAAAGAGTCCTCAGCAAAGTCTTCTTTAAGAGGTTTCAAAACCACAATGGCGAGACAAAGGAGAAGGAAGTGAAACTGTAGAAAATGTTGGGAGGAACGTTTCATCAGTTTCCATTTCTATTTGCAGAGCAAATGCATCAGAGAAATTCAGAAAGGAAATGTCTCTATACTCCAACTGTCTTCATAGGGCTCATTAAGGAGCACTCCTGTGGATATACCAAACATTGGAGGGGTGAGTAAGTTGGGGAGGAGGGTAAAGGAGTTCTAGTTTTGGGGAGATAGATTGGATGAAAAGCAGGGAGATAAGAGAGTACAAGATGTGTTTTATGACAAGTGAATGTTGGCAGGAAAACACACTATTGTGAATAGTGATGAACAAGTATGTTGTTTGAGAGTGGCTTCTGTTTGTGAGGATAGACATACACACACATACTTGATTTGCACTAGGTTGTGCTTAGAGAAGGTGTCCTCTAATCATGGCCCACTGAGGACATTTATTTGGCTTGCCATGTGTTTTTGCCACTACTGCCTATCCTGCTTAGCCGTTGACTCATCTTGGGCCACAGTGTGCATGTGTGGGATATGTGCCACACTTTCTAACTCCCATCCTTCTCTTTGTCTCTCAAGTCCTCTCAATCTTGGGTAGGGATCCTCAAAAAGCAGGAATCCCACTAAAAGCAGGCCCATAGTTACCATTGAAATATTGATGAGTTTGTTGATTTAACTTTTCTTGTTCTTCACTTTAAATATTTTATTTTCCCATTTTTTAACTTCAAAATAAGATATGTGAACTGTGCATAAAATTTGTTTATAGTTTTTTTTAAACTATAGTCAAGCCCTCCAAGAACCATCTGAGGGACAGTGAACTAACCCCCCTGGTTAAAAAGTTTTAGGAATCCTGGCTTAGAGCTTTTACTTGGAGCTTTTTACTTTTACTTGTACTCAGTGATAATTCTTGGCAGTTCTCAGGAAACCATCTATACTGTTGAGGATCAAGCTAGTGTCAGCCAAATATAAAGCAAGTGTCTTAACTTCTGTACCATCTCTCTATCTTATACCTTATATATTTTTTCTAGAATTGGGGGCATTAACCTGGGAGTTCTCAGGGCTTATCTCTGGCTCTGTGCTCAGGGATCATTCATAGTAGGGTTTGAAGGATCATATATGGGTCCAGGGACTGAACTCTGGTTAGGCAGCGTGTGAGGAAAATACCTATCATTTGAATTATCTCTCCCATAATCCCTGTATATTTTTGTATATCATCTTGAAAGTGAGATAAAAAAGTAGGAACTCATATTGCTTCTTCATTATGTACATATTTCTTAATATAGAAATTAGCATGATCCACTTAAAGCCACGTAATTTTCCACAGGATTTCTTTATACATCACCTCAAATTTTTGAAAAACAACCCAAGCATATCAGATATTGTGCAGGTTTTATCTAATTATTTTATAACATTTATCTGTTTTGATGGGTTGCTCATTCTTGGCATTATCCATTTTAGTCCCATGGTACATATTTGTTGACCTGGTAATAAAACTCTTCATTCTTGAATCAATAGATAAGCATTATTTCATATTTATTTAATTATCTGTTAAAAAACTACTGCTGTCACAGTGTATACTTTTCAGGAAATACTAATGTTAAAATAACATTGAACAGTTGGTCTCATTTCTCTATTCTTTATCTTGTCATATATTTCATTGAACTTCTTAAAGTAATGAAAATGTTTTTCACTTTTAGTATGGAATCATTTTCTGTAGACTGTTCAAATAAAGCATTTAAAATAGCATAAATAACCCAAGCGTCAAAGCTGGTATTTTGCAAGATTAAAATATCAGAAAATATCAACTAAGCTCAATTATAAGAGACATTCTTTAGTTCCAAACTAAATTGTAAATTATTTTTATTAAGCACTGTGATTGACACAGCAATTCACAGTTGAGTTTTAAGCAAACAATGTCATAACCCCAAACCTATCAGCAGTGCCAACATCCCCCTACGAGTTTTCCAGGTTCCCTCTAATTTCCCACCCTGCCTCCTTGGCATAGTTTGGATATGAGTTTAGTATTGTTGTCTCTGTGGTTCCACCACATCTTTATGTTAAGGATATGCCTGAGGTATACCATAGTTCACTTGTCCCATCATCTGTTTGGACATCAGTGTCTAATTTAAAAATTTAATTGAGGTAACATTGGCCTACATGAATGCACATGTTTAGGGATGCAATGTTATCATGCCATGACCACCACCAATGTGTCAATATCTCTCTGCCACAGTCCTTTGATCTCTTTATGCTCACTCCCCTGTCCTCTGCTTGCTCTGGTAGCTTCAAATCTGTCATCAGAGTTGAAAGTTTTGTTTTCTTTTTCTTTTTTTGTTTTTGGGCCACACCCATTGATGCTCAGGAGTTACTCCTGGCTATGTGCTCAGGAATTGCTCCTGGGTTGGAGGGACCATATGGGACTCCAGGAATCAAACTGTGGTCTGTCCTAGGCTAGCACTTGCAAGGCAGATGCCTTACTTCTAGCGCTACCACTATGGCTCCGAAAGTTTTGTTTTCCTAGAATTATTTTCTTTATTTTGTTTTCTCAGGTCTTCCTGATTTGTAACTCCTTACTGGTTTGAGTATCTGAGACCTCAATGACTATTTGGTTTATTTTAGGGCCACTCCTTATAGTGCTCAGGGCTTACTCTTGGTTTTGTCTTTAAGGATTATTCCTGGAAGTGTTTGGGAGACAGTATGGGATTCTGAAGATCAAACCTGGGTCAGATGCATGAAAGTACATTCTTTCTGGCCTATTAAAGATTATTTTTCATTTAATATTGATTTCCCAGATTACAAAACCTTGTTTGGTTCATTGTAAACATGACATTCAGAACCTTTCTAGTTGTATTCTTCTCCAAGACATCTGGTTCTTATAGATTTCTATTCTATTGTTGCTTGCATGTTTTTTAAAATAACTTTTTTAGCCTGAGCATCAACCTTGACCACTGAGATCATGAAATCATTCTCCATTTCAACATCTTCTGGTAAATATATGGATCCTGAACTTGTTTTTGGAATCATGGAACTTGTATTAGTTATTAATTGACATTTGAAATAGATGTTTTAAATAAGTACATCAATTATTTTAATTTTTGAGGAGCAGAAATCTGGGACTAGCTAAAATGGGATATTCTGGTTCAGGATTCTCAGGATGTGGCAGGAGTGATGTTGCCATTAGCCCAACTTCTCTCTGGATTTCTACAGAAATGGTTATATCACAAGTGAACCTCTGAGTTAATAAGCATGAAAGATAAAATGTTTATATGGCCTTTATGACCTAATGTTTTTATGCTAAAATGGCATTCCTTTACTTCTACATAGTATTTCAGATAGCTCAACTCCAGTGCAATAGAAGAGGGAACTATAAAAGCTGTTAAAGTCATGAGGGTCAGTCCCTCCCTGTGGGGACTAAATTTACCTCAGTTTGATTATTTAATACCCTCTTCAACTATCGAAATATTTCCTCCATCTGTATAGTTTCAACCTAACACAGAAGAATAACTGAACATGCAATCTGGAAAGCATTTGCCAAAGTGAGTACCATGGCATTGGTCAGAGGATGATTTGCTGAGGTGGGTATTGACCAGGATAGACTAAACACAAGGAAAGTATCTTAATTCTTGTATTCCTTATCTAGCACAATCACCTCAATTTGAGGACCTTGGTTGCAAGCTATTAGCATAATAACTGTGCCATTTTGATCCTATTTCAGAATTTTTAATTTTTTTTATTTATATAGAGTTGCATCCACTGGGTTCTGTCTGTCCCTGCTTCCTTAGCCATCAGTTCCTTGCTCATGAAACTTTCCAGGTGGTTCTGAGTAGTGCCTAGCATGTTGAAAACACACTTCATTTCTAATAAGTCATCATAGTTTCTGATCAAATCTTTCTTTCAAAAGAAAATATGATAAAGGGAGTGAGGGTAAAAATGTCTTTGCAACAAAGCACAGTCAAAGTGAATGATTAAGGAATTGAGACTGTGTTCAGCAGCATTTTCTGAGCTGAGTAGAAAGGAAATAGATGAGGGTATAGATTTATTTGAGTTTCTAGATGATGATCAAGAGTTCTTGGGTCTTTGGTTAGTTGTTAAGTTGTAATACATAATTATTTCATCAGATTTTAATTTTGGTTTGTTTGTGTTTTTTTTTTTTTGGTTTTTGGGTCACACCCGGCAGTGCTCAGGGGTTACTCCTGGCTTCGTGCTCAGAAATTGCTCCTGGCAGGCACGGGGGACCATATGGGGCACTGGGATTCGAACTGATGACCTTTTGCATGAAAGACAAACGCCTTACCTCCATGCTATCTCCCGGGCCCCAATGAAAGAATTAAGACAATGATCTCTATGTTAAAAGGCAAGTGAGTCATAGGAAAATGCTTTTTTTTGGAATTTTTCAATTATTTCCATGTGTACATGTCCATGTGCGTGTTTTGTATGTGTGAATGTCTGTATGCAGATTTGTCTAGAGATGTGAACCTCAAGTTTTGCTGAGTATGGAATTTCGTCTAGTGCTGATTAAGTCATAATAAACTCTCACTCCAATTCACATGCAGCTTGTGTTTCTGTCTGCAAAATAATAACATTCAGCCGGATATTATACTCTTTCAGAATGTTTATGGCTATTTATTATGTAACAACTTGGTGATTAACATTCACTAAGTTTAGTTTTCTCAAAATGTCATTCCTTTTTTTACTAATGTTTTTGGGGGTATCTATATGTATATTACATATAGGCACCTTCCAAGACGTAATCTGAAAGTGAAGGTCCTTTCCTGGGGATTTTACTCAATTGGGGAGTAGCTCAATGTAAGCAAGGCTAGAGGGATGCTGGACTTTTCAGACTCTGTGGTGCCAGGATTTACCCCTGTCAGCTTGGTGGGGGTGGTGATGAGGGGTGTTTAGAGCTACACCCAGGAACCTTGGAGGATATGTAGCTCTTGGGATCAAATCGGGGTCAGCATCACTGTGAGGCATGGATCTTAACCCCAGTACTATCTCTCTGGCTGACCCCTATAACTTAATTATAATTATATATCTGTTGGTTCTGGGCCATACTCAGCTGTGCTCAGGCTCCATGCTCATGAATCATTACTGGTATGGCTCAAGGGACTACATGTGGTGCCTGAGAGGAAGTCCAGGCCAGCTGTGTGAAAGGAAAACAGCCTGCCTGCTGTACTATCTCTTTTGCTCTCATAATTTGATTCTTTTCAACAGGCATATCTAAATGAACTTTTTTTTTCCCTCGCAAAGAGAGGAAAGTTCAACATTCCTTTTCCAAAGCAGTATCTTTCACTGGAATATTATCTCCTTCGAATGACAGTGTTTGGATATAATTCAGATCAGATAAAACTAGTTATGTAGTTAAGCCTTTTTAAGAAAACAATTAATTAGACACTGTTGAATAATATGAACATTTGGAGATTTCCTCGAAAGGCTTTAGTAATGGAACTTCGAGCTCCCATACTAAAGTAGGCTGCTTATTTTTAGAGGGATGTTATTTTTAGAAATCTTTGCTTTTTGTGTTAGCTGCACACCCTTTTGCTTAGAGGTGTTTCAAAGCAATCTGGGAGAATTCTTTAAAACCACCCACATTTCACCCCTCATAGGTTACTTGCAAGAAGTAGGGATTTAAGCACCAGTAGGCCTAATAAAACCACTCTGCTCAGTTTGATTAACCTTATTATGATCAAGGGTTTATAAAACTTCTATTCATTGCTTTATTCAATTACTCAGCTACAGACTCAAGTACCACTATCAATGTGACAGTACCTTTTCTATGGTCATTTAGTAATATTCATGTAGACAATCCTTATGAATATACATAGACAAAAGAACATTCCATCACACACAAGTAAGGAAGGGACTGAGAATTCTCCTGTAGTGATGGGTGACATAGATCATTAACTGTTTTATAGAGGTTAAGATAGTTCTTTATTATTAACTTTTTTAGAGGCATCTACTATTGGAAGTCTGTATGGTTTGAGGATGGAGGACTGTGAGGACCTGGGGAAATATTTTCAGGGTAGAAAGAGCACTGAATCAAAGGTTCCAAGGTGAGAATGACAGGGAGTTCTGTATGGTGCAGCAGGCAGGGAAGCCTAATGATGGCAGTGAATATGCCATGCATTGTCAGGGGAAGGAGTGCAGATGTCATTTCAAGTGCAAAGTAAAATCACTACAAAATTTCCTGGAGAGGGTGGGAGGAATAGGGCCTGTTCCAATGCAATGTTTTTTCTTTTTGGTGTGTAAAAAAATTTCAGGAAAAAGGCTTGCAAGAGGAGACCAAATGAGAGGAGATAAAAGTAGGTTTATGCAGAGGACACACCCCACTAGAGTGTGTGGGATAATCTCAGTGCCAGAGAACTTTTATTTTATTTTATTTTGAGGGAGATCACACCTGGTTTGTGATACCTGGTTAAACTTCAGGAATTACTCCTGGCCCTGTACTCAGGGATCACTCCTGGCAGGCTTGGGGGGATCAAATGAAATGCCAAGAATCAAAGCTGGTTTGGCAGCATGCAAGGCAAATGTCCTACTTGATATGGTATTGCTCTGAATTCCCAAAACTTTATATTATATGATTATACAAACATGTAAATTTATAGGCATATACTTGTAGAAACATAAATATTTTTCCTAAAAATGTTATTTTTCTTAGACTGGAAAAATAACTCAAAGGCCTTGAATATATATGTATCTTGTGTGCTGGGGCTCTGAGTTTGATCCTAGACACTGCAAAGCCTCTGGGTAAATTTCATTATCATTATTTTATTTGGCTCATACCAAGTTCTGCTCAGTAAGCTCTGCTTACTCCTGATACTGCACATAGTGGATGGGATCTGGTGACTACATGGGATGTCAGACATTGAACCTAGGTCAGCTTCATGCAAGGCAAGTGCCCTGTCTGCTGTGTTCTCTCTGCCTCCTTCCAGAAAAATACTAAGCACTGACCTACAGAATTCTTTTGCATTTTCTATTTTCTTATATAAGAGCCACTCCTGACAGTGCATGGTGGTCCATGGCCATTTCTGGCCAACAGGGATCACTCTGCTGTGCTTTGAAGGCAGCAAAGTAGCAGGGCTTGAGCTCTGGTCTTCTCCTTGAGCCATATTCCTCCCTCTATAAAACTTCCATTTGCTCTTTTATAAAATACGTATGAGTGAAAAAACATGGTTTCCATAAACCATGTATAAAGGAATCAACATACAGAAAAGGTGAGCCTGTTCTCACAACTTCACTGCTGCTTTTGTTATTGAAGCCCAGTGTGACCCAATAGTTTTAAAAGTTGTTGGCCCAGAGGTTAGGGATATTGACTTGGGGGTCATTGTGGGAATAAAACCATGTGGCATGTCTGGGCACAGTAAACAGTATGAGTTGAAGAACTGGGATCTAGCAGAGGCAGTGCAGAGCCCAGTTCCTGGGGAGTTCTGCAGTTCTGGGATAGAAGGATCAAGTTCAATGTCAAGTTTCTGTTTACAAGTAATGTTGACCCACATTCTAACAGTTTCTCCGGGGAAGAGAGATCTTTCCTCATTTCAGGGCATCTGTTTTTATAGCTCTGAAGGTCTCCTTTAGTATTCTATTCCCTCAATTCATATTCTATGGAGCTGTGTCTATGTACAAAGAAAGATGTTATTTGGGGGACCCACACTGATAGCACAGTGGGTAAGGTGTTGGTCTTGCATGTGGCCAACTTGAGTTCAATCCCTAGCATCCCATATGATCTCCTGAGCCTGTCAGGGGTAATTTCTGAGCAAGGGAAGCCCCTGAGTGCCAGTGGGTGTAGTCCTCAAAACAAAACAAAAAGTTGCTGTGTATAAGTGTGTGTGCGTGTGTGTGTGTGTGTGAATGTGTGAGTTTATGTGTGTGAAAGCACATATATATTATATTCAAATACTATTAGTGGAATTTTGCTGGTCTAGTTTGCCCTACTCCTAGAATCATTATTTACTGGAAAGATAAAAATTAAAGGAAAAATGTTAAAAGGAAAGAATAAATGTAGATCAGCCAACTTAGTTGTTATCTAAGAACTAATAAGAAACAGTCATTAGGTGGGACTTGGCTCAATGATCTTCGTCTCTCATTGGTACTTGCTGGCCTTGGTTATATTTGAGTGGAACTCTAGGACTTAGGGATCTGTTTGTGTGCTTTTTTTTTTTCTGTCCTGATATGGTGAGATACAGGATGAAGTAATCCTCTCACATCCAAATCACTAGAGCACAACATGAACTTACTGTGCGTCTTGTTCCCAGAAGTTATTTCTGCTCTCCTGAGCTCACTCATATCAGCATTCTGGGAACATTTTACCTTGCTCAGCTAACTTTATCAAACAAAACTGTCTTCTTTCTTCAGACATATCATTCTATGTTCTCTTCAAACACTCTTCGACACAAAGCTCTGGGCTAGCAGAATCCCTCACTGATGGAATTCAGGCAGTTCATCTACAAAGAAAAAACTTTTCTCCTGTTATATTGAGATCACTGCAGTGACTCTCAGTGAACGAACCTATTTGTTGCTTGGATAAGGGGAATTAAAAATGTTGGAACAACAAAAGACTATATTGTACTTTTGGAAACAGACCTTGTGTCTTTTATTGGCCACCTTTATCTATCAAGTGAGCAAATGTAGCCTTTTGCTGCTGAAATCATCGTTGTCTTCTATCCTGGGCGAAGAACACAAAATTCTTTCCCAGAAACAGAAAAATATAATCTTTTGCAATGTTAGAATGTCTTAGTGTTCCATAAAAACAAAGTACAAAGCTAAAAAAGGCAGGTTTTTAAAAATCATTTACAAAATAGACATTATGGCATGTTAAAATTATGTAAAATATTGGCAAAATGTTACTAATTTCTCTGAAGAACCCCTGAGAAAAAAGAATACCATTTTCCACCACAGTTGTTCCTGGGAGTAAGCCAGTTGGATTCTTTGTTTTTATCTAGAATGTTTGAAAAGTGTACAGTCAAGGCTCCTGGGCTCTAACAATGGTCTAACAAGGAATATTAGCCTAGAAAAATGCTCACAAAGGCAACAACAGACTCAGCATTTGGGGAATAAAGGTTAGGAGTCAATCCATCATTCATTCCCTCAAGTGTCATTGGCTCAGTGATGAGAATTTTTGCAATATGTCAGTATGCAATCTGAATAAAAAATGAAAATATTGATGGGAAATGAAAAAAATTAAGATGTCATGTTTTCTGATGACTATTCATTTTGATCTCTCTGAAGAACTACCCACAAGCTTCTGAATTTTTCCTTCCTTCCTTCCTTCCTTCCTTCCTTCCTTCCTTCCTTCCTTCCTTCCTTCCTTCCTTCCTTCCTTCCTTCTTC
>PVKC010047665.1:0-11015 GCA_004027635.1 Crocidura indochinensis | reverse complement strand
ACAACAACCACCACCAACTAGAAAAGAATGGGAGGGAAAGAAAGCATTTACATTCCCTAAGACTTAGAAAAAAGGAGGGGCCCGGGAGATAGCATGGAGGTAAGGCGTTTGCCTTTCATGCAAAAGGTCATCGGTTCGAATCCCGGTGCCCCATATGGTCCCCCATGCCTGCCAGGAGCAATTTCTGAGCATGGAGCCAGGAGTAACCCCTGAGCACTGCCGGGTGTGACCCCCAAAAAAAAAAAAGAAAAAAAAAAAGAAAAAAGGAGAAGGACCCTTTGGGATTGGGCAAACTAAAGACTGGCCTGAAGCCTGCAGTTGAAAGGTATCATCAAATGCTTCCTGTGAAAGGCAACCCTGCTCTAAATCTAATCTAGTTTATAAGTTTTTACCCTAGCTTTTGCTGCACCTAAGTAAAATAATAGCCACTTTTTTTTTTTTTTTGGTTTTTGGGTCACACCTGGCAGTGCTTAGGGGTTACTCCTGGCTCCATGCTCAGAAATTGCTCCTGGCAGGCACGGGGGACCATATGGGGCACTGGGATTCGAACCGATGACCTTTTGCATGAAAGGCAAACGCCTTACCTCCATGCTATCTCCCGGGCCCCATAATAGCCACTTTTACCACTTTGCTCAAAGCTCTGCTCTGGGTATATTAAATATGCTCACCCATGCTGTTGGTAGCACTGGTACTACTGATTATGGGATCCTGACTCTCACAGAGATAAGTAGAACATATGGAGAGAATGGCCTATCTAACCCATCTCAATTTTTTGTGCTTAACAAACAGAAAAGAGGGAGATGTAGCTATACACATAGAACCTACACCCTGCTTCTCCCAAAAACAGAGAGACTGTTATAGTTTCCTCTTCCCTTCACCAACCCCTTTGGAAATGTAAGGGAGATGGGGGGTGGGCATTGATGGTGAGAATGTTGCATCACCAGTGGTGAAGGGGGAGTGTTCTTTTTTATAACTGAAACCCAACTACAAACATATTTGTAATCATGGTGCTTAAATGAAGATATTATTTAAAAAAAAAGAAATGTAAAGGCCTACTAAGCTTTATTCGCACAAGGTATTTCTGTCTTATTAACTATATCTTCCCCTTTTCTCAATTTGGATTGAATCTGAACAATAAAGATTTCATGGGGAGGAAGGTTTGTGCTTAGTTCATGTCACTGGAAACGTCCTGGTCCCATGCTTTTCTCCTTTATTGTCTTATTATATTAATTCTTGCAGAACCTCTGTTTCAGACTGTACACATGGGGTTGGATTTTGGCAAGTGAAGCCTTTACAGTCGTGTTGTTGTTGCTGGTGGTGATATGGTGGAAATGGTTGTGGTGGTGGTGATGGTGATGGTATTTGGAGGTAGGAGTACTGGTGATGATGAGGATGATGATGATAAATAGAAAGCAATGTGAAGGGGCCTGGGAGATAGCATGGAGGTAAGGCATTTACCTTTCATGCAAAAAGGTCATTGGTTCGAATCCCGGTGCCCCATATGGTCCCCCATGCCTGCCAGGAGAGATTTCTGAGCATGGAGCCAGGAGTAACCCCTGAGCACTGCCGGGTGTGACCCAAAAAAACAAAAACAAAACAAAACAAAACAAAACAAAACAAAAAAGAAAGCAATGTGAAGTCTCTGATAATATTGTTCAGCATGTTTTTACCTCCAAGGACTTCTAGGGTAACTCCCAATTTCCCATTCCATTCTCCTGCTTTTTATACAACATTTAAGCCACTTTCTCGTCCTTTTAGAGCTGGTGCTAAAGGGCTGTTCGTTCACACACAAGCATCCCTTTATGTTCTCCGACAGAACTTTGTCTCCAGGAACCATTTGCTCATCATAGTGTCCACCCCTGATTTCAGCACAGCTCATCCCACAAAAGCCTCTTCCCAGGTCTCTGTGTCCCAAAGAAAGGGAGGCTTGTCAGGCCTTGAAGGCTCCGGGCTCCCTGGTGCGGTTCTGGGTGATCATAGTCATTGTGTGTGACCACACAAAGGAGTCTCACTGGGCAGGGGAATTGTGACCGAGCTGCGTCTTTCACGGGCTTTAAACGTGGCTGAATTTTAAAATCTCCTCATTCAACAGACATGAATGGGCTCCCTGACAGCTTCTGTCTTTGCTCTGAGAACAGCAGAAGCCCAGTAACTCCCCACATCCCACCATGGCCTTCTGGGAGGCCCTGAGCATCCGGTTGAAACTAAGACACAATGTCTCATCACACACAAAGTCCTTGCTCCATTGTCTCAGGCAAAGAGAGACCAGGTCTGCAGATGGAGGGGCTGGGGCGAGGGAGAGGAGGCCCGAGATGGGCAAGAGAAGGGGTTTGAGAAGGAACGATTCTCTGCCTCACTCTGACTTCAGTTCAAAGACTTTAGTTCCTGCATTGGTTCAGGAACTGCATAGGTCTGAGGCTCTCTGTGGCAGGGTCCCCTGTCTGAGTTTGTCTTTGCTTATTTGCCTGGGGGACACACTTAGTGTTGCTCAGAACAATTCTCTCTCTCTCACACAGTCTTTCTCTCACATACACTCTTTCACACATTTTCCTGTTCCCCCCCACAGACTCTCTTACACACACTCTGACACACACATACTCAACCCTCATTTCTCTTCTCATTGGCTTTACTCTTGAGATCAGCTGTTTCCATCAAGGAGCAAAACGTTAAACTCAAAACTGGACTGAGGTGATAACGAAAATGATGGTGTGAGAGTATGGCAGAGAAGGGAGCACTGTGACAATGAGAGTTGGCAATGATCAGTCTGGACAAGAACTGAGTGCTGAAAGGAGGGAAAGTGATATGCAGGATAGTTCTTCAGAAACAATATTGCAAAGTGAAAAAAGTAAAATATTGCACAGTGAAAGATAGAGAAAAAGAGAGTAGAGAAAGAGGGGTATCTGCCATAGAAGCAGGGTGGGTGTGTGTGGAAACCAGTGGGAACTGGGCAAACTGGTGACAGGAAATAAACACTGGTGAAGGGACAAGTGTTGGACATGTGGGAGCCCCAAGTTCTGTTTTCCTGGCACTGCATGATCTTGGACATATCTCTGAGAGACTCCTGAGCACTGAACCAAGACTAGCCTGAGCACCACGAAGTGTGGCTCCCAAACCAAACACCAAACTTTCCCAAACAGCAAACCTCAAAGAGTCTTGATCTGGCCTTGATTTGATGGTCATAGGCTAAGACCATCTGTGTCCCCCAGTGGGAGAAAGTTACTTCTGATAGTGAGTCCAGGGCTCTAAAATGAGGACCTGGTGAGATGCAGGACTGGAAGAAGCAAATGTTGATGAAGGAAATAATCCTCACAGTGAAGAGGTACAAGAATGGGTTCAGGAAATACAGCACATAAACAAGGAATTCAAGCGCCTAAGCTTTCTGCTCCTAAAAGGAAAGCAGCTCAGTGGAAGAAGATGGAAAAATGAGTCCCTGCCTTCCTCAGACCCTTGTTTTTATTGACAAGAATCAGGCCCCACTTTAGGGTGGGAGAAGAATACCAAATAGGAAATAATCCAATATTCCATCACCAGATCACACCCTAGGGTGGAGTATGAATATTTATTAGGGCAGGATCAGTAAACCAACAGAGTCCTGCAAAGGAACTGGAGACTTTGAACTTTTAGGGGGTCACATCCAGTGGTGCTTAGGGGCCACTTCCAGCTCTGTGCTCAGGGTGGGAACACGAGATTTTTCTTGCCTTTTTAAAATTTTGAACATTAATCTAAACTTTGACATGGAGTAAGTGAGTAAGCAACAAGTGTGGGGGATGACCACAGGAATCCCTAATACTCTGATGAGCCCAGAATCTGCTTAGGTTGGTTCCCACATACTCTTTGGGAGGTAGCAGCAGGGTGAGAAACTAAACTCAAAAATGGGAAGGGAGGAGACAGAAATTGGATTGGGAATGATCCATCACTCATCATTGCAGAAAACCCCCTCAGGAAGAGATCTCCTGGCCTCTAACTGTTGGGGGACAAACAGGGATCACTCCACAACTCGAGGCTCCTGACCACACTGACACTGACCTTGGGGGGGCCTGTTCCCCAGCTACCCTTTCTATGAGCCAAGACAGGAAGAGATGGAATGAGAGTCAGGACCTCACCCTTAGCTTCAAAGACAAACCTCTCCTGTCCTTCTTAGTTCAAAGGCTCAGGAAAGCAAGCAGGGCAGGTGGGCCAGGCCCTGGCAATGCCATCTGTGTGCCCACAGCCTCAGAAATCTACCTTTGGGCCCATTCAAAAGGGAAGGGGAAAAGCAATCAGAAAACCTCATAAATAGTGCCAGGATACCAGAGGTGACATAAATTTTGATAAACTTTATGAAAAGTAGTTTGCAATATATAACCCGAGCTCTCAAAATGATCTCACCTGTAATTCTATTTGTTGGAATTTATCATAAGTAAATAACCTCAAATGAAAACAAATTAGCACAGTTAGGAGAGTCAGGAAGTCATTATTTGTAATAATAAGACTTTGGAAAAGAATCTATGTGTCTAAGAGGAGAATCAAATGGTAATTACAATATATTCTTATGACAGTGTTATGTTATGTAGCTGTTGAAGATAATATTTTTGAATCATTTTATGATGCAGTCACTGCTTATAGAGCTCTACAACTTATTCTATAGGCAAAGTAATAATCATCATTAAAATATAATAATAACTACACACCTACAAATAAAATAGAATGGTAACAAGTACCATTCAAATGATAGCAGTAGCACTAGGTAGGCGCATGTTTGATATTTTATTGGATTACTCATCAATTTATCCTCCTTTGCAAGCTCCCTCCAGTAAATATATATTACTTTCATGATTTAAAAAGAACCAGAAAAAAATCATACACTTTGGATGTGGTGGTGGGTGAATCTCCTTAGTGAAAATGTCCAACTATGATTTTGTTTCTTTTTTTTTTCTTTGATTTTTGGGTCACACTCAGCAGTGCTCAGGGGTTACTCTTGGCTCTATGCTCAGAAATCACTCCTGGAAGGCTCGGGGGACCATATGGGACGCCTGGATTTGAACTACCATCTTTCTGCATGCAAGGCAAATGCCTTACCTTTATGCTATCTCTCTGGCCCAATTTTGGTTCTTGAAGAGACAAAAGTCATGGAGGCCTTTGCAGTTATGTGACCAATCCACCAAAGAAGATTTCCTTAAAAAGTGAGGGGCCAGAGAGAGAGAGAGAGTACAATGAGTAGGGCATTTGCCTAGCATGAGGCTCACTTGAGTTCTGTCTCTGGCATCCCATGAGGTCCCTGAGCACCCCCAGGAGTGATTCCTGAGTGCAGAGCCAGGAGTAAGTCCTGAGCACTACCAGGTGTGACCACATACAAACAAACAAACAAACAAACAAAAAAGCAAACCAGAGATGGGAGGAGGAAGGAGGGCACGAGATAGGCTTCATCTACTCTTTTCTTTCAGAACCCCATTAGCTCCTTAGCTCCTGACCTCAGTTCCAGGCAGTCACATACATATCCAACAGTGGCCTCTCCTGTTTGCCAGAAAACCCCCAAGCCTCAGAACTACAGTGATAAACCAGGGACAGATCAACAACACAGAACAACTTTCTGGAACTAATGTTAATTGTGTCCCTAATAATAAAGCGACTTGTGAATTCCCTCGTAAGGCACTTAATGCGGCTCTTAAGTTGATCCAGCAGGACAATTCTAATCCCCTTTCTTCAATCAAGACTCACTAAGCACACCCAGGTCTGGGCACTGTTAGGGCAGGGGCCTAAGGTTCAAGTGGGAAAACTCACTTAATAATCGCTCAATGCCCTTGGAACTGAGCCAAGCTCTGTGGCCTGATTCTATGGGGCACCCGCAGGTGAGTGGATTAGCTAGTCTCAGACCTCACCCAGATGAGCAGGCTAAAAGAGCAAAACAAAGGACGAAGAAGCCTGCCCTTTCAGAATTTAAGCTTGTTAATTTATTTGGAAAAGTTGAAGAGTCTGGAGATATCAGTAGCATAATAAGAAGCACAAACGCAAAAAGTCAGTTACCTGTTAAGTGAAGATTTGCTATGAGCCAGGGATTGTAGGAAAGACTTTCATGATCCCACTGAATCCTCTGAACTGTGCTGTGAATTTGGCTTGAGGATTCTCACTTTTTGAACCAAAGATTGAATAAACTGATCCCAGGGTCTCAAGTTCACAAATGGTGGATTCAGAGAGAGACACGTGTTGAGCTTTTAACCTAAGAAGCAAAATTGCGGTAGGGACTGACCCGAGCACCTGTGGGCAGGGGGAATCTTCTGTGATGACCCATCAAATACTACAGTGAATCAGGATTGATGATGGCGAAGTAAAAAGGGGCTAGATTTGGGGCCAGGTATGAACGTGGTCTAGGTGGGGAAGTAACTGGAATTTGGAGTTGGCTGAGTCGGGTTGAACCCTGCATTGGTGCAAGAGAGTGCAAAGGATATGAAAAAAAATCCCAGAATGTTCTAGAAGTTTTGTTACATTCTGCTAAATTGAGGATGGCATAGGCCCATGCTGAATATTATGGGGTGTTTGGATCTTATACTACAGACACTGGGGTGTGAGAAAATCACCTGCTTGATTCGATGTGCTAGAGGAATTGCTTTATTTGGAAGGAAGACACCCAACATCATTATTTAGAGGTAAACGTGATGATCTTATTGTGAAAACCACGTCAAGAGTCCTAAGCAAAGGGCAATAAAATGAGTATACACATAAATATACAAGGATCAATAGCTAGCAATAAGCAACAAGAAAATACAACAACCACAACAACAAAACCAATACGCATTGCCCATCACCGCCCAATTAATTTGCTTCCGAGCCCTTGAGGAACAGACAGAACTCTGCGAAGAAAAATGACCAAAACTTTACGAAGGAACATGAACATATACCTTGGCTGAATGTCGAAACATATCGGAGGCTTAAAGGCAAAGCTCAATTTTAGAAAGAGGTTCTCGCTTAATTAAGTTACTGGTTTAATGCAATGGCAATATAAATCCTGGGCGGACAGCATTTGGGAAGCCTGACAAAGTGATTCTAAAATGCATTTGGTGGAACAAGTGGGCTGAAAGAGCCAAGTGAAAAAAAATAAGGAAGGAAGGAAGGCAGCAAGATGAGAGGGCAATAGGTTAGATATCTGTGCATGCCAGGAAGACATTGAATTTCACTAATGTGGCATCACTGAAAAAAAAAAAAGATTGGGGAAGAGGGGAGGGGAAGTGATGGCAGAGATTTGCTATAACGCAAATGAATACAAGGTTCAGATGGCGAAGGACAGAAGAGACTGGACAGTTCATTACCCTTCACCCCCCTGGACAATTGCCATATTTGTGGCGATTGAGCTCGCTCTCTGCATTGGCATCACACCAGGCTGACTGTTTGGTGGCCATCTTTGCCACCCTGCCACTTACTTTTATCACTTACTTCCCTCTGTCATCTGGGTTTGATGCCTGATAGAATTTTGGTTGAATTCTCATCGACAGCATGAATTCTGTTGAGGGACTTGGTTTCATTTAGAGCCGTGCCCACTAAAATATGCATAGCATCTGCACGTGGTGGGGAAAGAGATTCATGGCTATCTAGAATCTACCTTCTTCTGGTCCTTAGACATTAGCCAACTCTTCCTCCTGCCCCTCCACCCCCAGGTAAAAAAAATCTTTCCTGCCAACTATGCATCAAAAATGTTTCTTCAGGGGCCAGACCGATGGCACAAAGAGGTAGTGGCACTTGCGCACACTAGCCTAGGACGGATCCGGTTTGATCCTCTGGTGTCCTATATGGTCCCCCAAGCCAGGAGTGATTTCTGAGCACAAAGCCAGGAGTAACTCCTGAGCATCACCGGTGTGGCTCAAAAATGAAAAAACAAACAAAAAAAAAGTTTCTTCAGGAGCTGGAACCATAGAACAGCTAGGAGGTTATTTGCTTTGCCTTGCCTTTCATATGGCTGACCCAGGTTCAGTCCCATGTCTGCTAGGAATTATTCCTGAGCACAGAGTCAGGAGCAATTCCTGAGCACTGCTGAGTGTGGTCCCCAAACCAAGCAAACAAATTAAAAAAATACCAACCCAACAACCCAATATGCTTGAGGTCCAATATCACAAATACACATGAGCGTTGTGTCCACGTTCTTCAAATGATTTGGAGAATTTGCATGTTACTTACCTCAGCAGCTGTGTCCTCTTTTCTCTCCCTTTGAAGCAAAGACCTCATCATCTTATGCCAGGAGCCTGCCTCAGGAGAGGCATGTGGTTACCTCTTGCACCATCTCCCTGGCCCTTTGCAAGGCTCTTTGATGTCTTGACTGCTAACTAACTGAATCCTACAATGTGAAGGCAATGAACCCATGTCTGAGACACTGTCATCCTTACACTCATTCAACATGCAGATGTGAAACCTGAATTAGTCCATGTGAAGCCTGCCCAGAGATGAAGGAATCCAAGTCTTAATGGTCAAAGTTGGGCCGCCTTCAGTCTATTAATCCCCGCTTGCCCTGCATTTGCAGACTCTTAAGTCTTCATTGATATTCTAGAGCCATTTCTATGACTTTATTTTTTCTCTCTTTCTCCTCGGGGCCATAAGAAGGAAGAAAATCACCAGGGAAATTTTTCCTGAAATCCACTTGAAGTGACCTCGTTTGGAAATTGCCTTGATGGGCGGGGAAGGGCTCTGCTTTGCCTGCTGGGGATGTGGCGTTGATCACAGCTCTGACCCCATGTGGGTCATTTCAGCCTGGCCTCAGCAAGGCAAGATCCAAGCTCAGGTTGGGCCTTCTTGTATTTCAGCAGGAGGCACTTTCCATCAGCTCCCAGTGCACAAGGCCCCATCACTCTCTGCTAACTCTCTGCCTTTCAGTGTCGCTCTGGAACTTTTGTCACTGGTTCTGCAGTTCAGGGTTTTGGGTGATTTAATGGGACATGTACCCTCGTGGCTAATAGTGTGTCCCTGGGTTCGCCATCAGACCCCTGATCTGTAAATGTGAGTTCTTCTCTAATGCACTGGACAACTTTACAGCATGTGCATTGTGACACTCAGAGGTTACTCCTGGCTATGCACTCAGAAATCGCTCCTGGCTTGGGGGAACATAGGGGACGCAGGGGGACCAAACTGAGGTTCATTCTAGGCAGATGTCTTACCACTTAGTGCCACCACTTTGACCCCTGGATTTTATTCTTGAGGGTTTTTTTTTGTCATGATTATCAACATGTCCACCTTTATGGTCCATAGTACATTGAACGACTGACTATGGTCCAAGCATGGTCCTCACATCATGTCCTTGAGTCCACTGAGCCCCCAAGATACAGCTGGAGGAAATGGGGCTGTTCTGGAAGCTCTTAATTTAATTAGCCAATATAACTTTTATATTGTCTAGATCACACATTCCAAGTTAATGCCATTTTTGCTGATTTTCATTGTAATTCTAATAAACTCATAGTCATAAAGAGCCTTTAATGTTCCCACATGAATATTTTTTTGAGAGAGAAAGAGAGAGGGAGGGTGGAAGAGAGAAACAGAGAAAGAGAGAGAGAGAGGGAGAGATTGATTGAAAATGCTTTCAAGGGGTTGGAGAGATAATTCAGTGGACTGGCGTGTGTGCTTTACATAAGCTCAAGCCAGAAGTGACCCCAAACAGAATCTGTGCTAGCCCTGAGGACACCAGACATGGTCCCCCAAAAGTATTAGCTGCTTTCATTCCTGTGCTGATATCCCTTTCTGAGTATTTAACCTTATCATTCTTTTTGTTTGTTTGGTTTTTGGGTCACACCCAGCAGTGCTCCTGGCTCTACGCTCAGAAATCGTTCTTGGTAGGCTCGAGGGACCCATCTCTCCGGCCCCAATCTTATCATTCTTATGTTGTGAATATTCAATTATCTTGATTTCTGAGATTTACTCTGTATTAAAATTTTTCTTTGTTATCAACATTATTATTGTTTTTTTGTTTGGGGTCTCATACCTGGTAGTCTCCAGGGTTTATCCCTGGCTCTGTGCTCAGGGATCACTCTTAGCAGGCGTCTTGGGACCATATGGGAATTGAATCAGGAGTGTTGGCCACATGCAAGACAAGTGCCTTATCCACTATACTGTCATCCTGAACCTAATGATCTATTTTAATGGTTATACTGTAGCTATTTGGGAGGATGATTTTAGAAATAGGAAAGTTCTTGGGAATACTGGGACACAAATAGCTTGACGATTTTATGAAAGAATTCCTATCTCTTCTATTATGTTTTTTTTTAATTTAATTTTGTTTTGTATTTTGGTGACACCCAGCTGTGCTCAGGGTTTACTCCTGGCTTTGCACTCAGGGATCACTCCTGGAGGGGCTCAAGGGACCCTACCTTACTTGCTGTGCTATCTCTCTGGTCCTTATTTCCCACTATGTTTCAAACCATTTTGAAATGCAAAATCCCTAGGCTATTTTTAATAGTTTCCTTGTTCAGTGTAAAAACATTTCATTGAAAACAAAACACATAAAGGAAAGAATTTCACAGAAGAGACCACAAATAAAATAAATCAATAAGGAACCAAAGAGAATAGAAATCACAATAAAGTAAATGAGACAATGAAGTACCAACAGGGAATCATTGCCAAGAATCAAGTCCTCTAACTTTATTCACTGTCTGATCTATCTGGGCACGTTCTATATATTCTCCTGACCTTACTTTTATCAACTAAAAGAGAAAATGAGAGCACTGTTTAAAAATAAATTTCTTAGTCTTGATGGAAAATGAAGTTAAAAAAAAAACCTCCAGGGCAGTGGCGCTGGAGGTAAGGTGCCTGCCTTGCCTGTGCTAGCCTAGGATGGACCGCGGTTCGATCCCCTGGTTTCCCATATGGTCCCCCAAGCCAGGAACGACTTCTGAGCGCATAGCCAGGAGTAACCCCTGAGCATCACTGGGTGTGGTCCAAAAAACAAACAAACAAAAAACCATGCAAAGTATTTGTTACCTCATTCAATCCAGTCCTGATGAGTGTTAATACTTAAAACACATCATTATTCTGTTTTTTTTTTTTTTTAACAAAATACACACATC
>PVKC010047664.1:0-11021 GCA_004027635.1 Crocidura indochinensis | reverse complement strand
TTCTTTGTTACAGAACTGCTTAAAAACCCTAGATCCTGTGAAATAAACGCTTTAGACCTCTCTTGTGTCTATAGTCACTCTTTAACCACAGAAGAGCATAATCCACCCACCACGTGTGTGTGGTTACCTAGAGCAGGACCTAAGCTGCTGGTCGGCTAGGGTCCCAGCTCTTTTAGGGCTGGCTCCAGGGACACCACAAGTGAAGAGTTCAATTAGAGAAATAACTACATTTTGAAATGTCTTAATAGTGAGAATGTATGAGGGAAATGGAGAGCCTGTCTAGAGTACAGGCAAGGGTTGGGTGGGGAGGAGGGAGATTTGGGACAATGGTGATGGGAACTTTGCACTGGTGATGGGTGGTGTTCTTTACATGACTGAAACCCAAATACAATCATGTATGTAATAATCAAGGTGTTTAAATAAAATATTAAAAAAATCAATGCAAATGACATGATTTTTTTCACCTACTCAAAACCCAATTTTAGCTCCTTACAGTATATATTCTTTTGAGAATAAAATATAGTAGTTTTATAGAGTAGTTTAAAATTATTAAACGAATATATATGGTTTCTCAATTTCAGTGAAGCATTTGACAGTTTGTAGAGTATAACTTTGACAGTTTATCTAGTATAACCTGATCTCACATTTTTCTGCAGAAATAATTTGAACTGAAAAATAAGATTAAAGCCAGTAAACATTTTAAGCATCAAAGTAATATCCTGCAATTACTTTAAGAAATGAGGTATTGCTAAATGCAAAATTTTAACTATATTTACAAATGTACAGGTTTGGTTTAACATCAAAATGTGTCACAGTTCCATCTTGTATGTGGAAACTATAGATAGGAATACTTACATTAAGTCAATTTTAAGTATATCCATGTTTCAATACTTTTGCTTTTAAATAGAAATTAATGAAGATCAATTAATTTTTATTATTACTTTTCAACTTATATGTATGCTCTTCTATAAAAATAATTTTATGTTCATTAAATTTTTAAAGTAAAAATTATGAAAGAATTAGAAATGTGGTTAGTGTCCTGAAATTCACCAATATGTGTTATCACCAATTCTCTGCCATTTTACTGCCATTTTTTAGAAATTTGTTCACCTTTCTGTGCAGAGAGAAGTTAAATTGCTTAAAAAAATGCAGTGTGGCTTAAATTTACCTGAAATAGCTTTATCATAAGGAAATTCTCAATGCTGTAATTAATCAGATGCTATAAGCTATTAATTAATACAAATGCCACTTTTGAATCATTAGTATTTATGACCTTTTAGCGAAACATGTATAGGAAAATAAGTGTTTAGAAATAGATATATGATTGCATGTAGCTTTAGTGAAGTTAAAGTGAGATTTTACATTTAACATTTTAACATTTTACATTTAACATTTAAGATGTAGTATAGCACGTTAGGCATTTTCCTTGCCTGTGGCTGACCAGTCTTCAATACCAGGGCCATATGTGGTCCACAAGTCCCACCAATAGATCTTTGAGCTAAGAACCAGGATTAAACCCTGAACACCAGTTGAAAAATAAAACATTAGCTTTAAAGACTGAATAAAATAAACTAATGTTTAATTCAAGTTGGCTAAAACATAATTCTTTCAGGAATTAAGCTTTATTCTGATACACAATTAGATGAGACATACTGATATTTTCTTATCTCTGTTGTATTGATTGTTGTAAGAAATGTAGCATTATGGATAATGCAAACATTCAATATTATTTGTTTTTTTTTCACTTACCTTACATAGACAAAAGATACTTTAAAATCAATATATTCAAGGTGGGAAAATAAGAGGTTAATTTATTATTCTATGCTCTATTGAACCAATATACATACTTTCCCCAAAGCAAAAACAGAAGACCTCAAAAATGCAATCAAGGTGTCAAGCCCTTTCTAGCAAACTTGTGTGCCAAACCATTATTAATGTTGCCTCTTGGGGAATTTCCCTTGTTCACAGTGCTGTGTCAAATATTATTCTCAAAATGTTATTATCAAATTTTACATTAAAATTTTAAAATATATAATTGCAAAAAAATGAACTCTAAAGATATGCCTATATAACTAGTCTTTAAAATGTCTTGAAAATAAAATATTAAAAATAAAGAATTATTGTTACCTATACTAATTGTTGACATGTTTGACAGTTTATAGATACGTGATTGACCTACTTTGAAGAGCAATTCCATAGACCCATTTTTTTCCTGTATTCCTATATATGCCAATCACTGAAAATGTGGGGAAAGGGAGTTTTGCTGAATTGAGCCATTGAAAGCAAAGTGGGAAATTAATTGTGTTCTCTTGCATCTTTTACTACTGCTGAAGAAAAGCACTATTGTTCTCTATGCAAGATTCTCTTTCAGTCTTACGGATCACTGCCAACTTCATTGAGCAAGTCAAATTGCATAACCGAATGGCAGTAAGGGTGATTCACTTTAAGCTTTGCTCTTGGGATAAGGGAAAACATTTTGATGATTTTTAAATAAAAACAGCACTGAGCATCACGTTTTAAATTTATTTTGGTAGTAGTTAAAAGAGAAAATGAGAAACATGGAGATTAGAGCTAAGGGTAAATAGAATAAACAGATGAAAATCTCAACAAAGGTTACTGTGAATGATACTTAATGTATATCTATGGATGTATGCTTTTTAATTGTACTTGTTAAATGTCAGAAACTTGAAAACATAGGGGTTTGGTCTTATCTGATGTAAAAATATACAAATGTCCAATTTTGCAAATGAACATGTTAACCTTTTAAAAGCACCTTCCTCAATATTAATGGCGTAAATTAAGTTTTTGAGACAAAAATGTACTACCTCAACTATAATTTATTTGAAGGTAACCTACATAAAGTATAAGAACTATGTGGAGTACAATTACTATAAGGAACACAGCTAAGTATATAAAATGATCAGATAGAATTTATTTAATATTGGGGCTGGAAAGATAGCATGGAGGTAAGGCTTTTGCCTTGCATGCAGAAGGTTGGTGGTTCAAATCCCGGCATCCCATATGGTCCCCTGAGCCTGTCAGGAGCAAATTCTGAACATAGAGCCAGGAGTAACCCCTGAGCACTGCTGGGTGTGACCCAAACAACAACAACAACAAAAAATTTATTTAACGTTAAAAATATTGAGATTCAGTCCATAAATTTAAAACAATTTTAAATTTCAACACTTAATTTCAACTAATTTAAATAAATTTAGTAGCTTAGTTGCCAGGTATGAATCATATAGATAACAATATATTTTTTTGTTTGTTTTTTTGGGTCACACACGGCAGTGCTCAGGGGTTACTCCTGGCTCCATGCTCAGAAATTGCTCCTGGCAGGCACGGGGCCCATATGGGGCACCGGGATTCAAACAGATGAACTTTTGCATGAAAGGCAAACGCCTTACCTCCATGCTATCTCCAAGGCTAGATAACAATAATTGTTAAAAAGGAGATTATCACTTTGCTATTAGAAAAAAGTATCAGCTTTATAAAATTTTGCTATCGATACTGAATTTAAATTTACACTTTTAAATTTTCAGATAGATAAAATTTTGTATTTGTTAGGATAAATATTTTCAAACTTGGCACTCATAATAGGACTGGGAAGAGATTAATTTTATTCCCTACTTTACTTAGATTTCATTTTTCATACTTCTGGAAACAAGGACACATTTCTTTTTAAGAAGTCCTGAGTAAATAACCCAAAGAAAATATTTAAAAAGCACTGGATATGAATAACAAAAACTGTGAACTATATAAGCCAACAGTTTTATTTGGTAATAAATTCAATTTTATGGCACAATTGCCATATGGTACAATAGGTTTTCTTTGCTTATTTTAGTGAGTTCTTTGTTAAAATCGATTTTAAAATTACAAGTAAGGTGAAAAATACACATACATTTTCAAATTAATATTACATATGGTCATATTTTTAAATAAAAAAGGTAATACCATAGTATTGCACTAAGGATTAGGCAAAATTAACTCAGAATCAAAATTTTGTTATGAGTATAAAGATTTATATCTCTGGTATTGCAGAATATTCACATTACAACCTATTCATCTTAAATACTATTCCTAACAAATGATTTTGTGAAGGTCACTACAATTTACTCAGATCAACATGCAAATTTTGAACAAGCAATTGATTTAAATTAAATATGCCTATATTTTCATTAAAAATTTATATAACCTGGCATTCATCAGCTGATTATTAATTTAATTTAGCTTGGAATTTAAAATATCTTTGTAGCAATCAGTGGGTTAATGAAGTGAGTTGTAATACAAATGGTTAGAATCATGTTTAAAATACTCAAGTAAAATATTTTATTAAGGGGCCGGAGAGATAGCATGGAGGTAAAGGCGTTTGCCTTGCATGCAGTAGGTTGGTGGTTCAAACCCCGGCATTCCATATGGTCCCCTGAGCTTGCCATTAGTAATTTCTTAGCATAGAGCAAGGAGTAATCCCTGAGCACTGCCAGTGTGACCCAACAAAACAAAACAAAACAAAAAATTATGGGAGAATATAAATAAAATACTTTCAACCAAAATTTATTTAACTTATGAGATTTAGAATTTTAAGATGATCTTTTTGTGATAACTATTTATATTCTTGTTACTATCCTCATCATTTCATAAACTGGCTGAATTTACTAATCTTAACTTAGCATAAAGACATGATATACCCTTAGATTTTCTTTTTTTTTATTTAAATTTTTATTGTGACTGAAGTTCATTACACAGAATTATTTATGGTACATAGTGACAATGAATGAAGGGCATTCCCACCACCAATGTTGCCCTCCCTCCACTCCTGTTTCCAGCATGTCTCCCATATCTCCCTCATTTGCTCTCCCGCCCCCCTCCCAGAATACTAGTGTAACTGGTCTCCACTTAGCAGCTGGATACCCTTAGGTTTTCTTAAGCAACTACATAGCTTATATATATATATATATAAAACCAAGACATATCTTGATCTGAGTACTATTTCTTTGCATATAGTAGTACAAGTTAGAATAGGTAGGCATAGCTTTGTTTATTCAATGAGATATTTGAAATCTAAAATATTTGAAATGTAAAAGTCTGTAGTAACTTTAACACCTAACTATGGTAAAAAGCAGTGATCCTCATAAACTTCTCTTCAGAGAAAGGATCATGCTATAAACACTGTATTAAGCATTTTAATGGTTTCTTTCTTACAGAGCTATATCTTCATTGTCTATTTTTGCCTTTATTTGGGAAAATAAAAAATATTATATATGCATACTACTCTACATAATTTTAAATAACACATACTTAATAATTTTATTCTATCACAGTAATTTAAGATTCATTGGAATATGTTAAAAATTTGTACATTTTCCAAATCTTTATATTTATGAAGCATGTAAACGTAAAGAAATTTGCCTGAACTTTAATATGCATGTCGTGATGTACAAAGAAATAATAAAGCCTATGCAAATATCATGAAGAAGGCATAAGGTACAACCAGAACTAAAACTTACACTTGTAGCATTGCTCTTCTTCCTGGTCCAAAGGCAATTACAGACTTAAATGATTTAAGAGATATATTTAAATTCAGACTTATCCTCCTTGGATATAGATATGTATTGATTAAAATTTATCTACAGCCTACCTCCCTTGTTATAGAAATATGTCATTAACAATGTGGATCATCATTAGTTTTAGATGTCACACCTAAAATGATGTGCTAGAAATGAGTGCTTATCTTTTTTATCACCATCAACAATATTATTTGACCCCCACCTTTCACTTTGTTTCACAATTTATCTCTACTAATGTTTGTACTGTTCAGACATAAGGATATAATTTGATATTCTCCAAGTCAACTCTCACAAAAATTTACTTTTTCCTAACATAACATAAAGTGTACATAACACACAGATAAAATATATTACATTAGTACTCAGTATTTGATCTCATAGTACAAATTAGGAATTCTTAGAATTTGAAAGTCTGGTGACATATATTAAGCCTGCTATAAAAGTGTGCTAAAATAAATTATTTTTTACTTATATAATGTGGCACCATTTTTGAGTTAAACATAACCTAGAAAAAAGCAGATTTACAATGAGACCATAATATTTATTATATATTTTGTTACTCCCTTTCTTTCTCTCTACTTCCTTTCTTCCTTCCCTCACTTACTTTTTCCTCCCTTCCTTCATTTTTATGTCCTCCCTCTCTCCCTTTCTTCCTTCCTTTGCCCTCTCTTTTCTTTCTTTTGTCCCTTTCTCCCTCCTTTTCTTCCTTCTTTTTGTCCTTCCTTCCTCCCTCCCTCCTTCCTTCCTTCCTTCCTTCCTTCCTTCCTTCTTTCCTTCCTTCCTTCCTTCCTTCCTTCCTTCCTTCCTTCCTTCCTTCCTTCCTTCCTTCCTTCCTTCCTTCCTTCCTTCCTTCCTCTACCTTTTCTTCTCTCTCTGTCTCTGTCTGTCTCTGTCTCTCTGTCTCTCTTTCTCTCTAATATCTGTCTTACTTTGTTGTTGTTATTGTTGTTGTTGTAGGTGGTGGAGGTCACACCAAGCAGTATTCTCTGCAATCAAGGATCACCTCTGGCAATGTTCAGGGGTTCAAATGGGATAATGGGGATCACCTCTGTAATAGCCTCTGTGTCAGACACATTACCAATTTATTATTTCACTGGCACCCACAGAATAATTTTTAAGTAGTGCAAAACAACTTATTTTGCTGAAATTACTTGAAACAACACTGAAAACATATGTCTAGAGTATTGTTCGGTTAAGAAGAACATTTGGATTTTAAGGAGCTGAAGAGCTAGCACATGAGGTTTGCCTTGCATGAGAATGACCAAGGTTTGATCCCTAGCATACCATATGACCTCTGAACATGCCAGAAATAGAGTTTAGATATAAATGTAACCCCCAAGAGCACTGATTATGACTCAATCTTTCCCAAAGTTACTACATTTTATTTTAAGAAAGTACTTCTATAATAATTCTGCATGATTCTGAACCCCCAACTGATAAAAAAAATATTAAACTGTCAATGATTGTTTGGAGTGGAGTGCAATAGTGCAAGACAAGAGATATAGTTTGCTAGCTATATACACAAATATAATTTTACTATAGCTTAATACTAAGCAATAGCATTATTCTAGAGAGATGTTTTTATCTCTTATATGTATTATTTATAGAATTACTCATTTTACTTGTTATAAATTGTTATAAAACATAAAACAAATTATGAGCCTTCAAAGATAATTTATTTTGACTTTAAGTGTAGTGAGCGACATACATACTTCTATTTTTGCTTCTTCTACTCTTTGTTCCATAAGCACACAATGCATACACTGCACATGACTTGTCAATTTAAAATATGTTAAATCTACAGGCCCCATGAGTTATTCTATTGGGACTGCAGAAATCTGCTCTGTGTTCTGTTCAAGAATTGCAACATATTGCTGCCTGGAGCAACTTTAACTTTTAATGTCTTTGTTATGGTATCTTATTTTATTTTTAGTCTTAAACAATAATAAGTTTTTAAGTTTTTTTTCCATGTGACTTTTGAATGTTCTCTCCTTAATATAGTTTACTATTAATATTATCTTAAGAATATTACTCATAATTTTACCTTTTAAAATATTAATAGAGAAAGACATACATATCAGTGTTTAATATAATATTATTTTGCAAATAATAAAAGTATTGTCTATAAGAAAAAATCATTTTTATAAAGTGAAAGTTATCTGGAACTGAGACCGCAAGACACATAGCATTATTTGGGTTTTGTCATTTAATCACTGTATGTAATTTTATAAAACACATGTAGTTGCCCTGGGCTTTAATATCCTCACCCTATTCTATTGAGCTTTTAGAACTACATCCAGCAATACTCAAGATTTATGCCTGACTCGGTGGTCAGGTTTTTGGCTCAAATTAGAAGTTTTCAGGACTTCTTGCCATGTTCAGGGGCCCATTTGCAGTGACAGTAAGAGAAGAATTGGTTAGAGAAAATGAAACTATTTTAATTTCTGTACTATAACTCTGGTCAGAAATTTGATGCTATAAACTAGGTATGCCCCTAAAACACATTATTGGTATGCATTCACTTTATATTATTTTGTTCATTATGACAATGTAAATTAAATACAGCATTCTAGCTGCAAAAAATTCCTCAGAAAACCAATGTATACATCTGTCAGAAATTGTCCAGCTGACAATATCCAATGTAAGGCCAGACCCTGGATAAAAAAAGAAACAGAATACAAAAACAAAATTCTAAATTAGCTTAGAAAAAGGGTTCTTCAAAATTCCTGCTAGGATAGAACAGGTAATTTCCACAATTTCAATACTATGCATCAAAGTTACTTGAAGATTGCTTATCAACCTATGATCACTGCTATATCAATATTGTAGGCATTGCTCTTAATATATATGATACTTGTATAAAAGATGGTAGGGATTGAAGCTTTCTGTAAGATGATGTCTTGTTAAATAGGAAATGTGCCATAAAAAAAAGGAGTGCAGATAGGGAAGAGATGGGACCACTATGACAATGATAATTGGAAATGATCGCTCTAGACAAGAACTAGGTGCTGAAAAGAGATAAAGTTATATGCATGATAAACCCTTCAGCAACAATATTGCAAAACACAGTGATTGGAGAATAAAAAGGGAGAGGGAGAGAGTGTGATAGAGAGTTTTAAAAAGAATGTGTGAGAGAGAGTGAGAAAGAGAGAAGGAAAATGCCTGCAGGGGAAAGGAGGGGAACTGATGGCAGAAAAATTCACTGGTGAAGAAATGGATGCTGGACATTGTAGGACTGAAACACAACCTTGAACAACTTTGTAACTGTATCTCATGGTGATTCAATTTAAAAAGTTATTTAAAAAAGAAAGGGGGTAAATAAAGGAACCAAGTTTCCCCTTGCTAGGATGCTTTGGTGTTTCGTTCTTTATGACAATCACTGTCTACCTCATTCTTTGTGACAAACCCTATACAGATACGAAAGTGTCCATACAAATGTTTTAGGTCATGATTCCCCACATTCATCATGTCATCCTTCATGAAAGATGGCCTTCATGAAAGAAATTGTATGTCTTAAACTTGGCGTAGTTTTTCTCATATTTATTTCCAACAGTAACCTTATGAAAAAAATCCAAACTATGAAAGAAACCCAAGACATATAACTAAAGTAGTTACCATGGACTAGTTGAATTGTGTAAGATTTCTCACCACTCTGAATTCTAGTCACTAAAATATCATCACATATGTAAATTATTATCCAAAGTAATTCTCCTATGAAACAGTAATAGTAATATATAATAGTTGACTCATTCCTTTTCCAACTTTCTTGTTCCCATGTAGAGGCACTTGTGGACTGAGGCTGCACTGTAATCTGAGTCCAAAGAAGGGACTCAGCTTTGCAAAGGATTGCCCATCACAGAATGCTTTCTCAGGAAATGAGAGAAAACAGAGAATAAAAAGGAAACTCAACCAAACTAGAGAAAACATAAAAACTCTACAGTGTGTCCAATTAGAAAATAATCTTAATTTTCTCATCAATATTACTGAGATGGTATTTAGCTAAATGATGTTTATTAGGACTGCGTGTAGTTAATAATAAGGAATGCATTTTTTGAACCTACCTGGAAAATTTTGCAGGGAGATAAGTCTAATAATAGCATTGCTTATTTAAATGTACAGATTAGTTTAACCACAAATGTTTTATTTTTGAAAGAAGACACATTTTTGGTTGATGATACAAACATTAATAGCAGTAGAGTTAAATGAAGTTTGAGAAAAATAATTAAAAAATACAGATTCCATAATTATACACATTCTCATGCTTTCATTCATTCAAATATCCATTCATAATAACCTTTAAATTGTTTTCGATTTTCCCTTCTATTCATCTATCCAAAAATATTTGACATGATTTTTCTTTATTATGTTTATTATATATTTGGATTTGGGGTGTGGGGAAATTGTTCTCAGAATCTGCTTATGACTATACACAGGACCCACACTTGGCAGTGCTCAGGGAACCATATGTCATTTTCTGAGAGTTAACATACATTGACTGCATTCAAGAAAAATGTTTTAACCACTATACTATTTCTATGGCACCCACAGAGTACTTTTAAATTTTTAAGTCACTATAAAAAATAAAATCCCTGTGTGGAAAGCAAATAAATAAACGTAGCATACTTAACTATTTCCCAACGACCTTTGAAGCAAAAAAATTCTATATGAAAGGTTGAGAGATGTAACCATAATGACGTTGTATAGAACTTATTAGTGTAAGAAAGAAAACGATTATGATTTAACATGGTACCTCTACTTACCTATTTAAAATAATAATGTTCTCCATATTTTTTTCATATTTTAAAAGCATACTCTTGATTTATAAGAAATGTACTCATTGTCTTTCTAGCTCTTTTCAGTACTAGTTCAAGATTGCTTTGGTTTTCTTTCATTCAAATATGTGAGTTTCTAATGTACTTTGGTGATATCAATCTTTGGCTAATATGATTATTAATGAAAGTATTATTAGGGGAAGAAATTTGCTGACAATTAACTTCAATATATGTCATCTCGTTCTTGTTCAAATTAAAAATGATATAATGTAATGAAGAATCAACTTGTTCGCAATATCATGAAATTAATGCTTTCAATGATTGATTAAAACAAAACTCATCTAAGTTAATTGATTTTAGGGGTTTCCTTCATAGAACATTTACACGTAGTAAATTATAAAATCCTAATTATTCTTCATAAGCTAAATACCATTGCTCAAATTATTTCAGATTTGTTATTTAAATACTAGGTACTAAAATATTTCTTTCTAAAAGCATTATATTTATCAAATATACTTCCACTAAATAAAGTAAAGGTTTTAAAAAATTATATCAGAGTGGCATGACTATTTTTTTATGATTTGCACCATTGTTCATAATAATCATTTTTTTTTTGGGTCACACCCGGCAGTGCTCAGAGGTTACTCCTGGCTCCATGCTCAGAAATTGCTCCTGGCAGGCA
>PVKC010047663.1:0-11055 GCA_004027635.1 Crocidura indochinensis | reverse complement strand
CTCCTGGATTGATTCTTCTTCAAACAAAAAAAAATAACTTCCAGAGAGAGACAAGTTAACTCTCTGGAAACATCCTGCTACAAAGTGCTGATAAATTAAATGTTGTGTTCACATGTGATCAGGTCTGGATAATAGAAATGTGTCCCAGCCACCAGCAAGGCCTGGTGGAACCATACATTTTCCTCTTTCCTTGCAATAGCATTTCCAGTACAAGCTTTCAAATGTTCCGGGCTCCCGGGCACCTGTGCACGTCTCAGTCAAGGCTGAGCTGACTACGGATCTGGACTCCACAAAAGGGAGCAGCTCTATAGCTTCTCCTGACAGGCAGGAACTGGGACCTCCGGGTACAGCTAGACTAAGGCAGAAAACTGACACAGGAGATGGAACTTATTTCCAATGCAAAAGATCCTAAATGACTGCATGATCATGTTTTTTTTTTTTTTTTTTTTTTTTTTTTTTTTTTTTTTGTGGTTTTTGGGTCACACCCGGCAGTACTCAGGAGTTACTCCTGGCTCCATGCTCAGAAATTGCTCCTGGCAGGCACAGGGGACCATATGGGGCACCAGGATTCGAACCGATGACCTTTTGCATGAAAGGCAAACGCCTTACCTCCATGCTATCTCCTGGGCCCCATGATCATGTTTTCATTTACTATTCCCATGCTCCTGTCAAGCATGGTTGACTTGGGAGACTCAGGCTTACTTGGACAAAGAATTCAGCTGTTCTTGAACAACGGTTTTAATTTCTTCATTTTCTGGATAATCACTGCATAGAAAAGATTTGGAATGAGTTATTTCTTCATTTAGAACCTTTTATTACTGTTATTATATGGGAAGGGGTATTAAAGGAGGCACCAGGCTGCGAATGCAGGTCCTACACAAAACACTGGAACTTAATGCCCAGTCTCCAAGGCTGTTCATTTCTTCCTCTAAAACATCCTGAATGGTCCTTGGTAAAACCTGGTTTTGCCTCAGCACCTGGGATCTGAGCAGCACAGAGCCCTCAGAACCCCCGCACTGAACCATGAGCCCAGTTGGACCTGGGACCTTGAGCATCACTTGGGAGACACCCCCTTCCCCTCCCTGGGTCCAAGAAACCTAGTTTCAACCCAGAAGAACAGATTCTACTCAGGACCCACCAGTTCCCCAGAATATCTGCTTTTCTGATTCCATCAGAGCAAAGCCAGGAGAAGAGAGTTGACCCAAAGTTCTCTCTGGCCTGCACAAGGTGCTCCAAGCTGAGGGGCACCCAGGAACCCCCTCTCCCAGACACCTGAAAAGATACTCTATGCAAGCAAAACCTCATCCTATTAGTCTCAGGGTACTTAACTAATTTTGGTGCTCAGATCTTACTCCTGGCTCTGTCCTATGGGGTCCCTCCTCGTGGGGTTTAGGAATAAGCCCGGGCTAGCTGTCTAAGTCTCCAAACTTCAGTGTTCCATAAGGCTCAAGTTTGGCAACCCCTGTGGATTGAACTCATCACCCTTGAGTGACTATCCACAGGGTGGCAGGTGCTAAGGTTTTATGAAATAGGATATAGCACCGAGCGGGCCCATTCCTGCCACCATATCAAGAAAACTGGGGCCCCTATTCCCTGGGCCTAATGAACCTTTTCTCATTCCCTGCTGGGTCCCACTAACACAGCTGCCTGCCGAGCATCCCCTAAGGCCCCACATGTCAGGCTTAGTCTCAGGGTCCGGGCTTCAGGCCAGAGCTACCTTTTAGGCCCCAGCAGGTGCCCAGGGGAAGCATGAGGCAAGGGAGACTTACATCTGTGCAATGTCCAGAGTATGGCGGCCAGCCCACGGCTGGTGCAGCAGGAAGGCTTTCAACGCCAGTGCAGCCCTGGGCACCAGGAGGTAGGGGCACCACAGAGGTTCTGGGTAAAAAAGGAGAGAAAGAAAACAAAGTCTTGCTAAGTCATAACTCAAACTGTACTCAGAACTTTTGCTCTGGCCCCTTCTCAGGAGTGTCTAGAAGAACCAGGAGGATGCAGAGGCAAAATGGGGCTGGGGGGTGGGAGATTGACCATCTTCAGGGACAAGGTTCAAATAAATGTGACTCAGGTTTCTGCCTCCCTGTCAAAAACCTGTCAGTCCCAAGAGAAGGGTCAACACACGGACCCAACAGAGAATTGGGACCTGGGAACTAAGGAGGTTCTGGAGAATCCAACTGGCCTGTTCTCTCATCTCCTCTGACTAGTGAGCTCACAGGGCCAGGCATCCTGGGGGAGGAGTCCAGCATCCCCACATCTGTGGCCCTCAAAAGATTCTGGTGTGAAGTTCCCAGATGCCGAATCATGAATAAAATACAGAAATAATCAAACCAAATGGTGGGTGGGGGGTGGAGAGGGCGAGCCTCCATCTCCTCTTGGGTTTTCAATAGCCACACAGAACCAAAACTCTTAACTCAACGCTGCCCATGGGACTTTTATGCTCCAGTCAGAGGAAGATGCTCTCATCTTCCTCAAAACTGAAGTCCGCTGGGTGGGGCTGGGCCTGAGTTTGGGGTCAGTGAATGGGACACCCACAGAATCCAGTACCCATGAGCTGCTGCTCATCCATGCGGAAGCAAGTGCTCTTCATGGACATGTCTAGCACTCGGATGCAACCATCGTCAGTGGCCAAGATGACCTTGTCTGAGGTGCACCAGTCCACATCAAGGATCCGGAAGGTGACGTTGCGGCCGCTCCTCAAACTGCTCACCATTTGCACCTGTGTATGTGTGAGAGAGAGGAGAGAGGGAGGGAAGGAGGGAGAGACAAAGAGAGAGAGAGAGAGAGAGAGAGAGAGAGAGAGAGAGAGAGAGAGAAGGAGAGAGAGGGGGAGAGGGAGAGTAAGAGAGAGAGGAGAGAGAGGGAGAGGGAAAGAGAGAGAGAGAAAGAGAAAAGGAGATCACCTTTATGGCCTGTGTGCTTAAGACATGCTGTCAATGAAGAAAACAGCTTTGGGGTGCATGGAGGCTCCATCACACATGACCCCTCCCGCCACCAGGGAGATGCCCCCACTACCTCCTTGGTGTCCCACACTTCTGCGCCATCGCTGTACATTGCTATTAATTTCTGGTTGCCTTTGCCGGGGGCAAAACGAATCTTCCTCACCCAGCTCCGCTGAGTTGGAATCCCCCTAAGGCCAGACAAACAGATGTCAGGACATTAGCTCCTCAGAGAGAGGTTGGTCTCTCCTAGATCTCTCTGCTTCCCTTCTAACAGGGTTGGTGCCAGGGGCCTGGACTTGAAGGGCAGAGGTGACCCTGGACAGGAAGGGCCACCCCCAACAACACAGAGAGAAATGCCCCAGCCCTCTGGCCCGGCCACTCAAGAAAGGTTCCATGGAAACCCAGGGCCAGTTAAGGCCCATCCTCCCAGCTCAGAGAACAGAGACCCACAAAGACAGGATCCAGCTTGGTGACATTTACAGATCTGTGGACAAGGTCCATGTCGCTGGGTGCCCCAGAGCAAACTGTAACAGTACCTGGAGATTCTGCCTTTCAGGTCCCAGAAGTTTAAGTTCCCGTCCATGTCTCCAAGAACCAAGGTGTCTCCCTTCCAGGCGATACAGGAAATGCTGCCCATGCTGCCCTGGGAAGGAGAAGATGGACATGTGGCAAGGCCAGGCAGAAATGCCTGCAGCAGCAGTGCCCATGGTGCGCCCCAGAAGCGCTAATACAACACAATCATAAGGGGGGGAGGGGTGTCTCCTTAGTCTAAATGCCACAAAACACTGGCTAGACCCTGTGTGTAGGGGGGGCAGGCCGAATGCTGCCAGGAAGCAGCAGATGTCATTGATGCCATTTAACATCCAGGGGAAAGATAGTATGTGACCTGAGCTCCAGAAAGTGTAAGATCTTCAAGAAAACCCAGGGGAAAAATTTAAGGGGAAGACTTTTCCAGAAAGCTCATCTCCAAATATTGTTCACTGAAATAACAGGTCTATTCCAAGAGAAACCCCTGTATTCTGTTGAAAAAAAGTGAGGAAGGATACTCTGAACTTCACTAGATATGAAACCAACCAAATCTCTTTAAGAACTAATTTCGGTTTGGTTTTAGTTTGGGGACCACACCTGGGGGTTGAGGGGCGGAGAGGGGAGGGGGGAGAGAATTTTAGGACGGGAGGTAGAACTCCATATGTTGTGTGTCTGGGTTGGGGGAACCCCGAGGGGGAAAGGTAGAGAGTGGGAGAGACAGAGAGAGACAGAGAGAGAGAAAGATAGAGAGAGATAGAGAGAGAGAGAATTTTAGGATAAGAACTAGAACTCCATATGTTGTGTGTTTGGGCCGGGGGAACCCCAAAGTGGCAGAGACAGAGCCCGGGGCTCCTGCATCCAGAGTCCGAACTGAGCCCCCAGGAAACTCACGTCAGGCGGTATTCGGGCGCTGTCTCTGACGGAGTTCCCCTCTACTGTCAGATGATACACTTGGCCATCATTGTCAGTGAACACAAAGTGCTCCCTGGCGGAGATGTTCTGGCTCAGCTCCGACTTACTTTCTGCCTCCTGTAACAAACTTTGGGGCAGGAAAGCAGGTAATAGTGAGAAGTTTGTCCCCTAGACTGACACCCAAAGCTAATGTCCCAAAACACATTCACAGGAGATTCAAAACCCTTTTTTAAAAACTGGGTTGAAAATACTCTTTCCATGAAGAATAGAAAAACACCAATTACTCCTGACAGTCACACTCAGGAATATGGACGATCCCCAAGGGTGATGAGGAAATCCTAGGAGGCAAGGAAGGGGCAGGGATAGAGCCTGGAGGTGCACCTGGATGATGTACTGGCAAAATGGAAGAGGAAGTGAAAGTACAAGGCCACAGGCCATGAGGTGACCCATGGTGGACATGGTCTGCAGGTGCAGGAACTGGCTACATGAACAAATACAGAGCTGTATCAAGCAGTCCAAACGTGCAATGACACCCGAAGCGCCATCTGTGCAGAGGCAGAGAGCACTTGTTGTGGGATCCCTCTGGGGAAGCACAGGGCCAGCTCCAACCAGGGCCCAGAGTCACCACACCTGATCACCGATGACTCCACCACACTCTGCTCTGTGTCCGAGACCACAGTCTGGCGGGCCATGGCCTCCCGTGTGGCCAACTGCTTCTTTTTAAGGCTCTTCAGATTGTGTGAAGGCGACCATTCCTGTGTGACAAGCACAGACCCCTCTGGGCCATGGTTCCCCAGCCTCCCACCCAGCAGCACCGCCTGGGACTCCCCCCAGTGTGCCCTAAGTTTTGCTGACATGCAGAGATGGGAGACTGCGTAATGCTCAGAGCTTGGGAGAGTTTGATGATTCATTTCTACCTCCTTCTACTTCTGCCTTTATTCAGGACCAAATGTTGAAGAGTTTAAGGGTGAACTTCCCAAAGGGTTGAGCTCCTGATGCCAGAAACTGAGACATTCAAGGATGGTCCCCCCAGTCCCCTCTGAGCTAAGAGGATCATCATGTTCCTCAAAATACCGAAACAAAATTTTAATTAGCTTTCACCTATCCAAGAAAATAAGAGCGATCACTTCTGCTTATTTGAATTGTCTCCTCTGAGCACACATTTTTGCTTGTTTTTGTTTTCTGATCATGCCCAATGGCGCTCAGGGGTTACTCCTGGCTCTGTGCTCAGAAATTACTCATAAATTACTATATGGGATTCTGGGGATCAAACCTGTTAGGCATGTGCAATGCAAACACCCTACCCCCTGTGCTATTACTCTGGCCCAAAAACTGCTTTTGATTTGCTTGTTTTGTTTTGTTTGGGCCAAATCCATCAGTATTCAGGATTTATTCCTGGTTCTGTGCTCAGGAATCATTCCTGGTGGGTTTGAGGAACCACATGGGATGCCAGGGAGTGAACCCAGGTCAGTCACCTTCAAGGTAAACACTCACCCCACTGTGCTATAGCTCTGGCCCTGAGCGTACATTTTTAAAAATCGTAACAAAAGCTGGACTGTTTCTGATTCAAGCTAAAGCAGACTAAGTGCCCCATGGACAGACACAATAGTAAACTGTGCTCACAGACAGGCACGCTAACAAACAAAACGCCCACAGAAAGACAAGACATGCCAACAAAATGTGCCCACAGACAGACACCCTACCAGGCTGCTCCATCTTTAAATTGGAACTTACCAAAGCAGTTATGGCAGGGAAGTTTTTGGACATTTCTCGAAGAATGGTACACGTCCTAACATCCCATAACTCCAGGGGTTTATCTTTGAATACAATGGCCAAATATTGCCTAAAATAAATCAAATCTTTCAATAAACCTGCTTTTGAAAAAATGTTTTTCACATAAAGTAGTCCAAAAACTCTAAATCAGAAACATATAATGACCCATTCTAAACATAGTCCATGTAAAAGATCACTGAGTCCTCAGATGAACAATAGAAAGACATAAAGATAGAAGAAAGATAAAGCTCTAAGGTGGTCTTAGGGGCCATATACACCCATCATTCAACCAGGAGTTCTTGCATAGGTAAGAGCCAGAATAGTACCTGAGCACTCTCAGGTTGGCCCCAGCCCCAAACAGATAAATGAAATAACTGAAATAAAACTTTGGACAGTCCATTCTGATAACACTGCGGTTATGCCCATGTTGGTACTTACTTTAAATGAGACACTTTAATCATTTCGATGGGTGACTCATCGCTGCCTCGTTCACCTCGGAAAGCAACACTCCGACCTTAAATTGCAAATATTAAAAACAAGAAACAGTACATAAAAAGAGTACTCAGAGATTACTCTTGGCAGACTCGGGACCATATGGAATGCTGGGGATTGAACCCGGGACATTGGCATGCATGGCAAACGCCCTACCCACTGTGCTATCACTTCGGTCTGGATTTCATTTGCAGTTATCTATTTTAGAGAAAAGATTGCTTTCTCTCCATTTTTACAAAGTGTCTTGAAGACCTTCTGTGGTTACTTTAAAAATAACTTAGGCCCGGGGAGATAGCACAGCGGCATTTGCCTTGCAAGCAGCCAATCTAGGACCAAAGGCGGTTGGTTCGAATCCCGGTGTCCCATATGGTCCCCCGTGCCTGCCAGGAGCTATTTCTGAGCAGACAGCCAGGAGTAACCCCTGAGCACCGCTGGGTGTGGCCCAAAACCCAAAAAAACCAAAAAACAAAAATCTTAGCTTTAGGTGTTTGATGATATCAACTTCTAAAGTTGTTCCAGTATATAGTTCCAGTAAAGCAAGAATCTCCATACGAAACAACTGGCCTACTTAAAGCCATATAGTAACAGTAAATCTCTGTGAACAAGGATCAGTGGGCAGTCTACAAGGGAAGCTGAGTCCACAAAATGGCACAAGCAGCACAGTGGTACTTATCACGATTCTGGCAACAAGGCCCAGTTAGGTGGAGCTCTGACGGGCAGGTTTTAAATTTCTACACACATGAATCTTTTTGAGGGTAATTATGATAGAACAGAAAAACAAACGTATAAGCACTGAACTTCAGAAACTAAGGTGAAAGAAACTCAGTGCATGTTTGATCCATCACATTTTCGACTCTCACAACTATCCAAGTTTTCAGTCCAAAGGCACGGACCTGTTGGAAGGTCAACCAGCTGAAGCTCATTTCTCACCAAACCCATGTTGTTGGGCGTTGATGTTGCAAAGGATAGAAACCCAGTCAAGCTCGTCCATTCGATGCCTCTGTAATGAGAAATGAAATAAGCGTTAATTGGCACTTTTGCTGGAAACCCTCACTCCAGAAGCATGCAGCTAACTCTCAGCATGCCTCAGGGACAGCCTTCAGTAGACTTCAGTCTGACGGTTCCAAGTCTCAGGATGCCTCAGGGACAGCCTTTACTTCAGTCTGACAGTCCCAGTGTGCACATGTGCAGTTTCAGCTGAGACTTAGCATGTACAGTCATCGTGAAGGTTTACTTCAAGAGCCTGGAATGTACAGACTTAATTTTTGTGATGGGACTCAGTTTCTCCTTCTGTGAAATGGGAACAGTGGGGGTGCCTACTGCCTAGAGGTACAGCCAAGCCCACAAAATAGCACATGCTGCAAAATGGTTATAAACACACTTCTCGCAACCAAAGACAGACTAGATGGCACTGCAATGGACAGGTTGTAGATATGCAAGGAAACTACAAACAAAAACTGGGCATGAAAGATACATCCAGAGGAATGTAGGCAGGAAAAAGGGGAAAAAAAGACAGCAGGGGCAAGGAGAAAGAGAAAGATGGTCCCAGCCACACACCCAACGGCCTAATGATGTCTACTGAGATGTAACCACCCCTTAGGTTCCAGAGGGGCACATCCAACGTGTGGGCAAACAGTCACCTGGGCTGCACCTTCAAAGAATGGAGAGCTAGCACAGAGGGATCATGGGGCATGCCCCATCAGGACTTCGAGACTTTGATGGCAGCCCTTTCTCAGTCAGAAAACTGCAGCTACTGAGAGCACGTACCCCAAAGGTCATTCACATAGGGACTGGCATTCACAGAGCACTGGCAGGGAAGTGGTGACCGAGCACCTGGCTGCTGAGCCCTAGCTCTACAGTCACAGGACAAGCAGAGCAGAATCTTTTGGAGTGACCAGGAATCCATTTCATGAAGGGAACACAAAGCAGAGACACTATGTTGCTGCCTTCCTCCCAGCACATGGGTCTCTGCACATCTGGTGTCACCAAGCACACAGGTCCCAGCATAAGAGCAAGGGCTCAGTTTGGGTCCTTTTCTGGGGGTGCTTTGACCAAGCAATCATGAAGAAATGGAGCATGTTCGAACTGAGAAGGTCCTACTTGGGACTTCTAATAGGAACAAGAACTCCAATTCTCGGAGGCTGCAGGAGGGTTGCTGAGAAACACCAGGTCACAAGAGAAGGACCCAGGATCAGCAACTGTGAGAGAAGCCAAAGAGCCCTGACAAGCACCCAGGCAGCTCCATGGGGCCCGGAGAACAGACACAGGAACAAGCCAGCATCTCTGACTCTAGGGCCCTGCAGCAGCCTGAGACCGGAAGGCTGGCCTGGCCCAGGGATGGATAGAGGCACCCACCTGACCTCACACGAGTGCACACTGAGCTCCTTATGCAGCAGGCCACTAATGAGGTGGTATACCAGCACTGAGCCGTTACTCGTGCCTGCAGGAGGGGAGAGAAGACAGGTGTGGAGGTGGCCTGGTAAAAACAGCACCCAGAATTTTCGATTCATGACATTCATGGGGAAGCCAAGTTTTGTGGCTGTGGCAAGTTTCTGTTTTTTTGAAATGTGCAAATGTCTATCTTAACTATAGTAAAAAAGGAGTCTGAAACTGAGCTACAAAGGCCACAGGCATATTTTCACCAGAGAGGTCAACCGGCTTTGTAAAATGGACTTCTTCTAAAGGTGAGCAAGATGGTAAATCAAAGCAGGGAGGCATCTGCCCATCACACGGCCCACCTAGCACCCCATATGCAGCCTGTGCCTTCATCCCACCAGGAGTAGTCCCTGAGTGAAGAGCCAGGAGTAACCCCTGAGTATCGACAGGTGGGTCCCCCCACGAAAAAATAAAGACAAAGAATTACTAAAAAATTTCTCTGAACAGATCTTCTTTGTCAAATTCTTCCTATGTGCCCTGAGTTTTGGGGGGCCATCAGGGCTGCAGGGGAGTGAATTCCAGCCTACAATGTTCAAGGAAAATGTACTGCACTATCTCTGGCCTCTAAAACGAATCTTTACAAAACTTCCTTGAGAGCACTCTCCCAGAGAGGACAAGCTGCCCTAGGAACCAGCAGATACATCTCAGCAGACGGGCGACTGGCACGAAAGCCAAAATAAAATTGCTCCTCACCCACAGCGAGCAGCGGCTGGTACATCTTGATGTTTTTGGTGGTCAGTGGTGGGCACATCCGGATGGCAAACTGTGGCGGTGGCAATCCTGACAGCAACCCAGTGAGCAGGAACTTGAGCTGAACCTCCTGTAGGACAGGGCTTTTGGGGAGCTCGTCCCCAGCAACTGCACTCTGCCCTGATTTGCAAAGAGAAAAGAACACAAACCCAGTGACCTTCATCACAACATGTAAATGACCTGGAAAGCTGCAGGCTATTTCTCTAAGAACAGCTAAGGCTGAAAGAAAAAACGTCCTTGGGCCCTGGGGTGACACATGGAGCTCCCAGGCAGCCCACAGGACTCAAGCCAGTGGCACCATTATGGCTCAAGGAGAAGGTGGGCCAGGCATGGCTCTCCATCCTCAGGGACACTCTTTAATCCTGGTCTCCTGCTATGGAACTCTAGAAGGGTCAGAGAAGGCAGCAGAGTCTGGAGAGCAGACACCAGGGAACAGGTAGGAGCCCTTCACCTGTCCTTGGTCAAGTCACATCAAGTTGAGTCAAAATAGGGGTTAATTACTGGGCACAGAAGTGTTCGTCTCAATGACTATCTGAAGTGGCTTTCTTAGATCTGACATTTTTATTTAAGCTTATGAAATATCAAACTATAAAAGAAATTGACCCCTGCAAAAACTCTTGTAAGACTATGCACTAGGAGAGAATTCATTTTCTTCTTCCCGTCATTGCTCATCACTGAATGAAGTTGTGAAACACAGAACTTTCGGGCCAGTAGATTTATGAACATGCCCACAAGCTGTGACTGGGAAAAGAGAAACCATCACAAAATGTGGCTGCCTTGGCGGCAATCTTGAAAGGCTGCATAGCTAACTGCTTTATTTTTAAATCTGTTGAAATGTACTGAAAAATGACCACCAATTGTGATCTGGGAGGAATTAGCCAGATAGTGGCTACAAATCCCAACGAACAAAGTCTAACGGTTGATACCTGGGAATCAACTTCCAGATTTTTCTCCAAGTAGCTTTCCTCAGAGGAGTTCAGGAGGCTGAGCAAATGAGCTATTAGCACAAGCCATGGACTTTATCCGATGAATACAAATCAAGCCTCTCCACTTAATGGAATTGCTTTCAATTATCACTAAACACACAGCACACTTCAAATGAAAATTATAATTACAAGTTTTAATTAAAATGGTTCTAAGTAACAAAGCTTTATTTATTTGATACTTTTAAACTAACTATATTATCACGAATTGCCTTATAACCCATATCCTTGTCTTTTAAAAAAAA
>PVKC010047662.1:0-10000 GCA_004027635.1 Crocidura indochinensis | reverse complement strand
TACTACTACTACTACTACTACTACTACTACTTATTATTTCATAGGCACGGTAAATATTGGGGAAATTACAATGGGAATTCCCTTGCCCTAAGAGATACAGGGTTACTCCGCCCTTGAATCATACAGCCATGAGAACAACTACAGGCTTTATACTCACACATTTACTCACCCCAAGATCTTTTTATGGTGCCAGGAAACTTTCCACTCAGATGTACGTGATGACATCCCCGTCTCTGTAGTGTAGGATATAAGATGAAGTCTAGGAGAAAGTTTTTCTTTATGGTTCTAGTAGTTCTGTTCCATCACTGCTGTTGTAAACAGTCTTCTGTAATTAGTGGTCTTGGTTTTTGCTCAGATCCTAGGAAAGAGCCTAGGATGTAGTCTTTCAGTATGGTTCCAGAAGATCTGCTCAGTCACAGTTGTTAAAGTCATACCTCTGGAACTAGAGATTGTTTTGTAAGTTTTGCCTGTCGCCCCACCTGGATCTTCCAGGTGGGGGCAATTAAGAAAGAATAAAAAGATTGAGTGGGAGGCAAGAGAAGCTTTTTTCCAGAAACTCTTGGGGAGATTGGGAGGCAAGTAGACCTGTGGAGTTAATGGAAAAAAATCCCCTCTTACCAAAACTTTGGTCCCCAAAATTCTCTGACTGGACTGAATTATTTGTGGGGGAATTTGTTGCAGGGGTCTCCTCTAAGAGGAGGACAAAGGAATGATGTTTAATACTTCCTTTTGGAAGTTATTTCTAAACTCTCAGACCACCAGCAAGGGGTTCGACTTCCCCCTACATTTGGCGCCTGGAACAGATAAATCTGGACCCTCTGGAACTGTAAGTGACATGTTTGATTGGAAATTACCTCTGGAGGTCCTTGGCTGGTTGTTATGGGTACTCATGCTCACTATCCCATCTGTTATTAAATACATCGATTCGGCATTACTCAAGTGCATTACTCTGCTTGGATATAAACTACTTGGTTTGATACTAGTAAATATCATTGTTGTTGGAAGGTTGCTGCTTACAATTAAATCGAAAATTTCTACTCCAATATTTGCATTGGTTGAGTGGTCTCCATTAGTCATGGTTTGTGGAATTTCTGTGTTGGCTAATATAAATATCATATGTTGGGGCCTGGGAGATAGCATGGAGGTAAGGCGTTTGCCTTTCATGCAGAAGGCCATCGGTTCGAATCCCGGTGCCCCATATGGTCCCCCGTGCCTGCCAGGAGCAATTTCTGAGCATGGAGCCAGGAGTAACCCCTGAGCACTGCCGGGTATGACCCAAAAATAAATAAAAAATATCATATGCATAGGCATTGGCTGGTGGTTAGGAAATAGACAATGTGGAAATGGCAAAGTGATGACCAGTATGGATAATAAAAATATTTTTCCTATGAAAATTCAGACTAAGATACAGACTGATAAATCTAACACTGGCATCAAAAGTATAGGCATTTTTGTCTGTAAAAAAATCAACCTGGACACATAATTTAGATACTCATAATCCAAATCAAGATCTTGACACTGATGATCAGCTTCCAGTGCTAAGTCCACAAGGGAGTCCTGATTCTGTTCACAGTATGGACTCACATGTTAGTGCCAACTCAGACAATGAACCACATTCTAGTACTTCACAACTCAGGCATCAGAGTCTTATGCAGGGTACTTCTGCTAATCCAGCCTCAACTCCATTGCAAACAGTTCAAATTATGAACCTCTTGAAATGGAGGATGTGGAATGGTTCAAGAAAGCATGTAAAGATTTTGGGGCTACTTCTCCATATTGTCAGGAGGTACTAAGCATGTGGTGTCGAAAATCAATTTGGACTCTGCATGACTTTAAATTACTTACTGAAATATGCCTGCCATCTAAACAGCGAACCGAATGGGAAATGTTATCTGCAGAGGGTGTGAAATCCAAATTATATAGTCCAGATGGAACCAAAAAACGGGTGGCAGGGGTTAATCTCTCATATGAATTATTGATGGGAGAAAAACGATATTCAGATATACAAACACAAGCAGCTTTACCAAAGGAAATCTCAAAAATAATTAAAGACATTGCATTATCTGAATGGGAAAGAATTGATACTAACAGTACTGGTGAGGGAACTTTTTTAAGAATCATCCAAGGTCCCCAAGAACCTTATGTAGAATTTGTGGCTAAACTCAAAGACGCTTTAAAAATACAAGTTAAAAATTATGAGGTGAGGAAGTTTCTAGAAAAATGTTTGGCTTATCATAATGCTAATTCAGCTTGCAAATTGGTATTGGCTCCATTGCAGGAAAAAAGCTTCTCTTGCCTCTCCCTCAAGATTTTTATTCTTTTTTAATTGCCCCCACCTGGAAGATCCAGATGGGGGACAGGCAAAAATTACACAACAAGAGATCTTGGTTTTTGTATAAATACTAGGCCGAGGTCTAGTCTAGGAACTTCCTTTTTGGTGTCTTGATAGGTCTGTCCAGTCCATGTTTGTCAAAATCAGTCTTCTGTAGATAGAGATTTTAGTTTTTGCTTAGGGAAAAGGATGGCCTGTCTCTCTGTCACATCATAACGTTAGGTGATGAAATGGGCAACCTTCTCTTAGGTGAAGTTGTTGTGTTTCCTCATCTCTGGATGTCATGGTAAATCTGGTTCACGTTGGTGCCAGGATGGCATTCGGAGTTTCCCTGGGAGGAGTTTGTTTCCTGGTGCTGTTGCTGGGACCTGTGTCGGTTCTGTGTCTGGGATCTGGGGTTCTGGGTCTGACGGTCGCTGTTCAATCACATGGAATCTGAATTGGGTCCACATGACACATGCTTATGGTGGGAGGCGGTGGGAGACGACCCTGCATTTGAAAAAGCATGGGTTCTTCTCCCTAATAAATAAGAGCTTGTTTCTTTGCATGCTATTTCCCTTTATTTAGAGTGCCTATGCAAAAGGGTATAATAGTGACATATTATATTGCTGTGGGACACCTTTTTAATTGTATTTTGCCTCCTAAATGGTGATCAGGAGCAAATGCTTTCCACTATTTACAATACAGTGCTTTTTGTTTTGTTTTGTTTTTGTTGTGGGGCCACACCCGGTAATGCTCAAGGGTTACTCCTGGCTATGCGCTCAGAAATCACCCCTGGCTTTAGGGGCCATATAGGACGTCGGGGGATAGAACCTTGGTTCGTCCTAGGCTGGCATGAGCAAGGCAGATGTCTTACAGCTCTGTGCCACCGCTCTGCCCCTTGCAATAAACGGTTTAGTTGCACTCATTTAAAGGTTGAGTGCTCAGACCTTCAATAGTCCTTCACAGTCAATAGGGATGTACCAGCAATATTGGGAGGTAGAAACAAGCAGAACCAAGGAGTGAATCTGGGCTTTCATGCATGCTAGGCATGTATTTCAGCCCTATCTACTATATTCCCAGCTTTAATTTTTAAAATTTGAATAACTCATTCACACTGTTCTTTCCCTTTTCTCCATATATTCACTGGTATTGTTATTTTTGACATTTTAACTAATGATCTATACTGTACTTTTGCTCTGTATTTCCATAATGACTACTAATTTTGTGTTATTTTCCATGTATGTGTGATTTTTAAACTCAGTTTAGGTCACTATGTAATTAATTAGCTCAATCATTAAAGCATTTAGTCTGTTCCATTTGGATGATACTTTATAGACATGTAAAATTTTCATATGTGATTAATTCATTCTTTTCTTCTACTAATATCTCTAATGCTTATTTATTACTCTGGGGGAAAAAGATGTAGTTCACTCCCCCCTGTACCCTAACTTGTTACATGAATATGTAAAATAACAACTCTCGCTAAAGTGCCACAATTAGCAGTACATTCTAACAAAAATCAATGAACAAAGGACACTTTTTATCATAACAATAATTTTGAATTTTGAAGCTAATACCATGTAAACCACACAGTATTTAGTTATAGAATTTGATGACATTAATTCATCTAATTATTTTGAAACATTTCTGCATATATTAATTTGATTTTATCTGTCACATTTCTTAATGCACTTAGACATGTTATCTCAGGCAGGTTATGCCTAATTCACACTTCCCTCATTTGACATCAATTTTCTTTCAGCTCCATTGCCTTAATAGTCTACCATGTGTAAATAAGAGTCACAATTTATACTCCATTATGCTCATTGCTTAATTATCTCAACACAATAAAAGGAGACAATGTGTTGAAATCTGCAATATATCAATTTAGTATAAAGCACTTTAGCCATTTTTTAACCTTATTTAAAATTGTCTCATGTGTTAGACAGCAAACTATGAACTCTGTGACACCAGCTTCAATATTATCATTACTCCGTTTATGATCACCAAGATCATTGTTCAAATCTGATTGGAAAGGAAAACACAAGGTTGGATGCTCTGATTGTTTTTTTTTTACAAATTGATCATGTTGATATTTTACAACCACAGAATAAATATTTTAGTTATTACTGTTTTTTGTTTTTGTCTACACTTAGCAATATTCAAAGTTTCCTCCTGGCTCTGGATACTGGGATCACTCCTACTGGTGCTCAGGAGACATTATGGGGAGCAAAGTAACAACTTGGTTGGACACATGCAAAGCTACACAAAGATCAACTGTGTGCTGTTATATCCACAAGTTTTTGCTGCTTGCCTTGCGGGCCTATTGGGAGACATGGAGGCCACTGTGGGATGCAACTGCGGGTACTTCTGAAAATAAAAAATGTGTGGGAGGCTACCCGCTCTGATTTCCAAAAGACCCCAGAGAAAGATAGGACAGATGTAGGGTGTTTGCCTTGCATGCAGCCAATCCAGGGCAGATAGTGGTTTGAATCCCGGCATCCTATATGGTCCCCCACAAGGCTGCCAGGAGCAATTTCCAAGCACAGAGCCAGGAGTAACCCCCAAACGCCATGAGGTGTGACCCAAAAACAAATATAATAACGACAATGATAATAATAATAATGATAAATAATAACAACAATAATAATATAAGCATACCTGGAAATCTTGGTGGATACGTGTTTCTATAGAAATAAGTAAAAATAGAGGTGAAATTAGGCCATTGTCTTGTAACAGTTCTAGGACATCAATAACTAAAATTTTAGCCACTTGATATTTTTTGCTTAAACTATTTGGAAAACATACTTTTTCTTTCAAATCCCAAGACCATTTATAAACAACTTGACAAAGCAGTTTTGAAAAGAACAAATATACCATGAACTACATATATGATTTTAAAAAAGAAATATTTAATTTAATAAAAATTTTATAAAGCATTAAAAAGAACTAAATTTTATGAACTAATAAAATGTTCATTATTGGTGCCAGAGCGATAGCATAACAGTAGGGCATTTGCCTTGCACACGGCCAGCCCAGCACAGACTGGGGTTTGATCCCTGGCATGCTCATATGGTCCCCTGAGCCTACCAGGGGCAATTTCTGAGCGAAGAGCCAGAAGAAACCCCTGATAGCCACCAGATGTGACCCCAAAACAAACAAAAAAGAATGTTCATTATGACCTTTATCTATCATATATATATTTTTTAGGCTCAACCAGAGAATCCAGAGAGATAGTGTAAAAATATTGTAAAAGGTAGTTTAAGGATAAAAGTTACATGTGGCCTACTGAGTTCAATCCCTGACACAACATATAGTCTCTTGATCACTGGTAGTAATGTTCCCAGAGTGAGTAATAATTCATCCTCCTTGGATGAGGCCCCAAAACAAAACAAACAAGCAAAAGTATATTAAGCAACCATAAGTAATAATTTCATGACTTTCTTCTGTTATTGTTTCAAAATACCTCACACAGATGTTACAGCAATGTGTATTTATGATACTCAGCTAGATATATACAATTTCAGTAAATTACAGTAATTTGACATTAAATTATTTTGCATGTATATTAAAATGCAAGTTTGTTGGTGTTCCTTTCTTTGGTTTTTGGACTACACATGATGACACTCAGGGGTTACTCCTGGGTATGCTCTCAGAAATCCCTCCTGACTTAGCGGACTATATAGAATAAGGGGAGATCGAACTGAGGTCCATTCTAAGTAAGCACTCAAAGGCAGATGCCATACTATTTGTGCCACCACTCTAGTTCTGATGGTGTTCCTTATAACTACAATAATAATTTAATAAAGTTCATACTATTTATAACTTGTATGCTATTATTGTAAAATGTTTTGCAACAGAAGGGCTCATTCAATATCAAAGTCTAGAAGTAACAGTTAATATAATCTAGTTCAAATTCCTTGGAAATTTTAACTTCAATAATTTGGAATGGAGTCTGATTAGTTATTTTAATGAATATCCCAAATAAGTAAAATATGTTTTAAATAAAAGATCCTATTAAAAAGAAATCTCACAATAATATATTTCAAATATAAATAAAAATGGCAAAATGTCATTTGTAGATTACAAACATGTAGAAAAATAAGTATTCTTAGCAAACTTTAAGATGATGTGTAGTTGTGTGTTATACCAATTTAGTAACATTGATTTTTATTAAGGTCATTAATTCATGTTTAGGTATAAAAGATGTCATTTGGTCATACTACTCTGTTTTCAATATCATAAGTAGTTAAAACATTATGAGAAAGATTTTTAGAATAAAATAAAAAAAATTAAGGGTGTCGGGGTGGTGGCATTGGAGGTAAGGTGCCTGCCTTGCCTGTGCTAGCCTAGTACGGACCGCGGTTTGATCACCCGGTTTCCCATATGGTCCCCCAAGCCAGGAGTGACTTCTGAGCGCATAGCCAGGAGTAAACCCTGAACGTCACCGGGTGTGGACCAAAAACCAAAAAAAAAAAAAAATTAATTAATTAATTAAATTACATACTGAAGAATTGAAATTCTATGCTCTAGATTAAATGTGACCAACTGGGACCCATATTAAGTTTAGAAAACACTTGAACAAACCTATCAAGAAAAATCAGGGAAGGTTATCATTCAACATCAAGAGTTTCTTCAGATATTCTCACAGATATCATTTTCAGAAAAATACTTTCAAACTTATTTTTCTCAAATATTATTGCTTCACTATTAAATGTGTAAAAATAAAATTGACATTCATTAAATATTTTGCTACACATGAATCAAAAGTATTTTAAAATTATCCATTGCATTGAAACAAAATTCTGCTTAAAAAGGTCTTTGTTATTTACATAAGTGAGGAATTAATTTTGAAATTGAAATCTGATGACAAAATAATCTGCTATTTAGTTAAATATAGTTATTAAGCTGTCTACTAAATAAAAGCAAGATAAAATAATTGTTACATCATTGGATTAAACATGTCTCTAAAGAGATTGTGAATATAGAATAGAAATAAAAGTCTAGTGAAGTCCCTTTTAGTTCTTTATGCCATTGGCAAGTTGTTTTTATATTTTAGTAATATATAATCATGATGTGGTAAAATAGCATGCTATTGTTTTAAAGTTCTTTGTCATAGAAGTGAAAAACGGGGACAAGAAAATAATGTTATAATAAATATAAAAATTGTATTAGATTCATCGAAAAATTGTTTTGAAGAAACTACTGGAGTTGATTAATATTTTACTATTACAAATATCCAATTAAAGTATTTACCAAATTATGAAACTTATTTTGATATTCAGTAAACAGTTTTGATTAACTAAGAGGAAAGTCAAGACAAAACGCTCTGATAATTCTAGTTATCTGTAGATATAATATGAATAATGTTTAGCATATAAAACAATTTTCTTGTTTATAAAACCAGTCTGCATAAATGGGGACTGATCAATTTCTAAGAAAGATAGGAAATAATATTGTAAGATCATATTTGTACATATAAATATTAGCATAGAGGAAAAACAATCATGCTTTAAATTTGTGTCATTATTCAAACTTGATTTTCAATATGTGAAATAGAATACTACAAAATCTACTAGAAAAGTTCCTATTTCAAATCTAAATAATTTTCAAAATATAGACGTAATATTATCAGTCTTTGATAAAAACTATATATAGCCCATCAATGAAATTATTTAAACAGTATTTTATTAGTTGTTTATTTTGTTGTAGTTACATAACATTATAAAATTCTATAAGTACTGATGTACAAACTTTTGAATGTCAGCATATAAAGTAAATTCACCACTGAAAAAACAATTAGTTTATTATGCATTTATCCTGTTTAATCCAGTTGAACTGCTTTCCCCACCCTTTGCCATCCAGTGACCACTTTAAGAAAACGTAAGAAATTTAAGAAAATACTGAGTACAACTAACTCTTCAATATTAAGATGTGCCTGCTTAACATAAAATGACATAAAATGAAAAGTCAGTTAAAGTCAAGCAGCTGTTATAAAAATTTAATAGCAACATATAATTCTAAGGATCAGCAGTTACCAAATGTTATTAATGTCTTTTAACAAGGACAAAAAGGAATGATTATTTGTTTTATTTTGAGAATATTAATTGATGATCAGGGCTTATTCTTGCTCTGGTTCAAGGATTTCTCATAGGGCTGCTTTAAGGACCATTACTGAACAAAATATTGTACTTGGGTCAGATGCTTTGCTTGTTATTATTATTCTACTTTCTATAAACCTCTTTGCTTTAGATGAGATTATTTTAGTACTACAGTGACATATTATTAATCTGCATTATATTTTGTAGGAACTAAAATATAAATAGTTCCGCAATGTGCTATATTATTATAATGTGCATTATTAGAAAAATGAATATTATGGCTATCTCTAGCCTTTCTCAGACTCAATTACAAGTCACATCCACAAGTCAAACTACTTCTAGCCTTAAACGTAAGTTGCTATCGAAAATGGATTCTGTGGACAGGCATTTTGTTTGTCTCTGCAACTAGAATTTGTAATTGATTAGATTTAATTGATTATTTAATAGTTTATTAGATTTGACTTAGAACTTCAAATTGTAAGTATTATGATCTATAGTATGATTTAAATCAGGGGTCTCAAACTCGAGGCCCGTGGTCCGTTTGCAGCCCTCTGTAAAACATGTTGTGATCAGCGGCCGACCTTCAAATATTGCATTATTGGCGATTATTTGCTTGCCGAATAATCGCAATAAAAATCGCATTAGTAAGAAAAAAATCACATTAAACATTCTCATACCCCTAGCACTTCCGTTTGGGATATGTAAATGTTTAATGCGATTTTTTTTTCTTACTAATGAGATTTTTATTGTGAATATTCGGTAAGCGAAATCCCTTATGCGGCCCTGCCTCACCCCGACTTTGCCTCCTGCGGCCCCCAGGTAAATTGAGTTTGAGACCCCTGATTAAATGAACATAATAAGTAAACAGATTTTATGACACGCACACATATATACATTTAGATATACACATCCACAGCCTAAAGCTTCAATAAGTCTTACCTTGATTTAAATGCATCGAATCTCTCTTTGGAGAGGGAGGTTTGAGCCACATCCGGTGGAACTCAAGGCTTACTCCAGGCTCTGCACTCAGAAATCACTCCTTGTAGGCTGGAGGGACCAAATGGGATCCTGCAGATAGAACACCAGTTGGTGACTATGTGCACACTACCCAATGTGCTATAACTCTGGCCCCAAAATCTCTGCTAATGGGGTCATTAATGTAAACATGATTCTTCATTTTTCTGCATTTTAATTGAATTGTCTATAAATTTAAATGGCTATTTTGGGGGTGATATTGGGGCCACATCTGCTGATGTTCAGGAGTTACTCTTGACTATGCACTGATTATTCCTGGCTTGGGGGACCATATGGGATGTAGGGGGATTGAACTCCTGTCCATCCTGGCTTAGCCATGTGCAAGGTAAAAGCCCTACCACAGTGCCACTGCTCAAGCCCAATGATTATGTTTTTATTTGGGGGACATACTTGGTAGTACTCAAGCTTACTGTTTTTCTACACTCAGAGAAAATTCCTAATCTCGGGGTGTTGAAAATTAAGCTCTGTGAGTCATATGTAAGGTAAGCACTCTAATCCACTCTACTATTTCTTTAAGCGCCATTTCTTTTTTTTTTTTTTTTTTTTTTTT
>PVKC010047661.1:0-11030 GCA_004027635.1 Crocidura indochinensis | reverse complement strand
AGTACATAACTGAATATATAAAGCACATAAAATTCTTTCTCATACTATCTCTGCTTTATTTAATTTGTTGAAGAGAATGTGTGATAATAAAATTATGACCTGTTATTTTCTACTGATCATACTCACATCTATTTTATCTTCACATTATTTATCATACTTTATTTATTTTTTATTTTTTTAGTGTACCATCCTATGTATTTTCTTTTTTTTCATACTTTATTTAAAATCAATATAATCAATATATTCAATACAAGATAATCAATCAAATGATAATACCTGAATATATAGAGTATATTATATGTTGATATTCATCTCATCTTAATCACTCAAATCCTATCTTAATATATATATTTTTTTTTTGGTTTTTGGGACACACCCAGTGACGCTCAGGAGTTACTCCTGGCTATTCGCTCAGAAGTCGCTCCTGGCAGGCACGGGGGACCATATGGGGAACCGGGGGATAGAACCGCGGTCCGTCCTAGGTTAGCGCAGGCACCTTACCTCCAGTGCCACCGCCCAGCCCCCAATATTTTTTTCTGTTTTTTTTCTCTTTAAATTCCCAGGGAATTCAATTAAATCTTAAGAGAAAAAAACAGTACATACATATACATATATACATATATTAAATAGCATCAGCCTTAGGATCATTATGACTTCATTCACAGTACAAAATGTATTTAATTGTATTTAATTGTTATATATATCACATATATGTGTACACATATTCACATATGGCCTACATCTGGCAGTACTTAAAACAGTGCTTGGAAGTTCTCAAAGTTATGTTACAAGAGAACACATTAACATTATTTGCTAGAGTTCATTGAGTTTTCTCTCCCGTTCTACTTAATTTATGTTATTATTATTATTATTATTATTTTTTTATTATCATATAGTTTATGTCTGGGTCATATAAGGAGGTTTTCTGGGCTTAAGTAGTTTTGTCCTCAGGGTTTACATTTAACAACATTCACAGTATTATATGTTTTGTTGGGGATAAAATCTAGGGTGGGTCTTAAAGCACATGCTTTAACCCTGTACTATTGCCCTATTTTCTTATAAGATTGTTAGAAACATTTTGTCAAGCTTCAACGCCAATGTTTTGTTGGTTTTCAAAGCACAGGCTGCTCAAAAAGCCTGTGCCAAACAGCTTATTTCATCTCATAAACATTAACTTTCAGCATTTAAAAACTTAGCATAATTTTTACATTTTGACACAAAATTATGGCTTGGATATGATAATAAATACTTAAATATTTTATTAAAATAAAAACAATACATAAATTTATAATATAAAAATAAACAGGTTATCATAAAAATACTTAGACTGTTACTAACTCAAAAAGCAGTCCTATACTTTATAGCTCTGATAACTGAAAAATACTTTTGCTTATTAGGTATAAAATCTACTTCCTTAAACCTACTGATGTAAGGTATTAGTTCTGCTCTCTAGAGCTCTACAGTACAAGTTTAATCCATCTTTCACATGACAGCTTTTCACATATTTGAAGACAGCTTGCAATATCCCACTAAATCCTTAATCCATATATTCCTGTCGTTCAACTATATTTTTCAACTCCAGTTATTTTTGCCTTGATTTCCTATGTGTTTATTTTCTGGCATGCTTTTGCTTTACTTGGAGTGTTTAGTTTTAAGATACACTTATCTTGAAGTAATTCTCAAATTAATGAGTAAAAGATTCTTAATTGTTGAAAAAATTAAAGCCAACTTTAACTGGGAAGTGTTTTAGTTACAAATTGTTGTTGCAATTGGTTTCAAAATTTGTGAATAACATATCAATTTAAGGTGACATAATATTTGAGTTAGTGAACTAGACAAAGTACCAGTTGGTGTGACTAGCAACTGCTTCTTTTAATCTGACATCTCACGTGGTAGAATTGAAAACCCTGGGATGATTTAATTGGATTGAATCTGAAATTTCTTGAAACTTCTTTACAAATATACTTGTTTGTGAAAAGAAATGACCCAAACCTGGAATCAATGCAGGGATCCTGGGCAATTATTTTCACTGTAGATTGCAAGTAAATTTTTTTATTAAGCCTGAACACTGAGTTCTTATTTGGACTAAGCAGAGGAGAGAGAGAGAGAGAGAGAGAGAGAGAGAGAGAGAGAGAGAGAGAGAGAGACAGAGAGAGAGACAGACAGACAGACAGACAGACAGACAGACAGACAGACAGACAGACAGACAGACAGAGACAGAGAGACAGAGATAGAGAATCACTCAGGAAACAGAGTTGTTAAATGGACTAAACAGGAGAGACATAGAGAGACACAAAGAATCACTCAGGAAACAGAGAGTAGTGTCTTCTGAGTAAGGTAAAAACATTTCAGGGAGAGGCCAGAGCTCTAGCATAGCAGTAGGGCATTTGCCTTGCACAGAGCCAATCCAGGATGGCAGTAGTTCAAGTCCCATATATCCTCCAAACCAGAAGCGATTTCTGAGCACATAGCCAGGAGTAACCCCTGGGCATCACCTGGTGTGGCCCAAAATCCAAAAAAAAATTTTTTTTAGGGAGGGTGAATGGGAAGTTGTTGACATTGGTGGCAGGAAATAAGCACTGGTGAAAGTTCTTGTACATTGTATGACTCTAACTAAAACATGAACATTATTTTCCATGAAAATAACTGTGGTATGAGCAAGATTTTAACCACAGTGTTTAAATGAAAATGTGTTCGCAAGTTTGATTTGACTATGTTTATTTATACACATTTCCAAGTGTAAGCCATATTCAAGTGATAGAAATTTGACATGGTAAAGAATGTGGGATAGGAAACATTGTTACATTCCTCATCAGTAAAATTTAAAAAAAAAGAATATGGTTCAGTGAGCTTTATGGCACAGTTCAAATTATTCTGCTTATCAAATTTATAAATATATATACTTTATAAGTCATCATGCTATCAATTTAGGTTGACTTTTAAGACAAGGTACTAGGAAATTTATTCTAATGCAGGTTTTCATTGCACTTAATCTCTATAGAAGGTTATAAATTCAAATTGCCATTTATTTTCTTCCAACATATACCACACTTAGTGGTAACACAATATGAAAACACTACAGTAGACATTATTGTTAAAGGGGGTGAAATATACAGTAGCTTATTCCATAATAGTTTTGACACCTTCACATATGTATTGCCAGTTCAACTGACCTTTATCTTTCATATTCTCTACACTTAACACTTTAAGTTCAAGTTGTTAATATTTTCAGGGCACTTTGAATTTCTTGTGTAAATTTATAATCAACTGTACTCAAATAAATGCAGATACTCAAATATAACCGTGGCATTTTTTAATCTTGGACTTACTATGATAATTTTGTGGGTCAAAAAATTAAAGATTTGACATAATTATTTTATTGTCAAAGGACCTGGGCTGGATTAATAAATCCTGGGCTCTATTACAGATTGTATATTGTAAGATTATCACATGATATTTCCATGTGTTCAGAGATACTCACCTGCTGCCTGCTGCCTGCTGAATTATATGTAGGAGTCAAGAAAGTGAGATTTTGTGAACAGCAATAAGTCACTAACACAGAAGATGAATACCACCTACTGACTGAGAAGTTACCAATGTCATATAAGTCTCATTTTATTTACTAACAGTGAGTCAAGAATGTACTCAGATTTAAGCATTTCATTGGGGTTACAGTCTTTGATAGTCAAGAAGGAGGTCACAATTCAGAAGAATTTATAGGTTAAAGGATTCTACCATACATATATTTGCAAAATAAAATATGTCATAGGTAACTAAACATGTAATGTAACCAATGTTGCCCTCTATGTATTAAAAAAGACATTTTGATTGATATTCAAACATAAGATTATCTTAAGTTTATGCTGAAATTTGCATATTTTTTCAAATTATGTCTTGAATCAATAATTGATTCTGATAAAAAAAAAGAGCAAAACATTCTGACATGCTATTTGATAAACAAAAATGTCTTTAGAGATCTTTGCTCTTTTTCGTATTATATTCATTTAAGTATAAAGTTAAGATCCATGTATAGGTCATATAGGGCACTAAACTCTTATGCTGCAAAGGATAATTCGGTTCAACTGGATACATCAAATGTCCACTTGTATAACATTGCTACAATTTCTATTTGACCAAAATGTTCATGTGGCAAAAAATAAACTAAAATTTCAAACCACTATGGCAAAAAACAGTCAATCACACTACCTGAAATGGGTAGCAATCCTACCCATTTTTTCTATCATTAAATATAAGGTAACAATCTTATATTAAAAGAGCTATCAATTATTTTCTGGTAGACCCAATTTAAAGATCATCTAATATTATCCTACCTAAATGGTTAAATACATAACCTATGAATCTTCATTTTAATAACATAAAACAAACTCATTAGTCTTTCATAATTTTTCTTCCCTCTGATTATTAAAATATCTTAATCATGGTTAAAAGTACTATCTCCTGTGGGCCGGGCGGTGGCACTGGAGGTAAGGTGCCAGCCTTGCCAGCGCTAACCTAGGACGGACCTCTGTTAGATCCCCCGGTTCCCCATATGGTCCCCCGTGCCTGCCAGGAGCGACTTCTGAGCGAATAGCCAGGAGTAACCCCTGAGCGTCACCAGGTGTGGCCCAAAAACAAAGCAAACAAACAAACAAACAAACAAAAAAAGTACCATTTCCTTAATCTCTGTGCCAAGAATTATTTTAATATTTCTTAAGAAAACATCTTGTTTCTTTTTTTTTGTTTTTGTTTTTGTTTTTTTGGGCCAGACGCTCAGGGGTTACTCCTGGCTAGTCGCTCAGAAGTCGCTCCTGGCAGGCACAGGAACCATATGGGGAACCGGGGGATCAAACCGGGGTCTGTTCTAGATTAGTGCAGGCACCTTATCTCCAGCGCCACCGCCCGGCCCCCAAGAAAACATCTTGTGAAAAACAATTATGTTCTGAATATATCCAATTTTGGCTTATGTAAAATCCTGGTTGTAACATCAAATCATGGTTTGTAATTTTAAATTAATGGGAGAAATTACTTACAGGACAAATTAATTAAATAACTTAATGAGTTGAATGTATGATCATGGTGAATTTGGGACTAGCTCTTAACATATGCTTAGAAGTTCTTTCTACGCCACATAGGAAAAACCTCTCAACACCATGTTAAGAGTAGCCCACGGCATTGCCAATTATATTCTCAAAGAATATATATATTTGTTAAACAGTTGAAAATTATAAAAATGTATATACCATATTTGACATAGGATGATTGTCATTCCTCATAATGACCACTGAGTTTTATTTGACTAATCTACTTTTTAAAAATCAACATTTCTTCGGGTAAGCGCAATAGCACAGTGGTAGGGCATTTACCTTACACGCGTCAAGTCTAGGATGGACCTCGTTCAATCCCCAGCATCCCATATGGTCCCCCTAGTCAGGAGTGATTTCTGAGCATGTAGCCAGGAATAACCCCTGAGTGTCACCAGGTATGGCCCCAAAACAGAACAAAAGTATTAGCATTTTTAAGTAGGTTAATATTATAAATATATAAAAATAAATGTTTTTTTTTTTGTATGTGGGAGGACCATGTTCATTCTGCAGCATCACCAAGCACCCCAAGATAGTAGGAAAACTTACATTTGACATTCTGTTATAAAGAACAAACAGATAAGGATGCAATATGACTTAATTTTAATTAGATATTTCCAAATAAATTATAAAATGTAAGATAAGACCGTATTTCACTCTTACTCCTCATAAATTTTACATTTTATATAATGTGGAATAAAATTTAGTAATAATATATACATTAGTCGTTGAATTGCTTATCATGTTCAGTATTGAAAGAGGAAATAGCTTTTCATATTTAAATATTTGGGAATTAGCCTCCTATAATACTATATTATTATTTCTTATTTTTATTATTACTAAATCATATTAATTATAAGTATGTTAAAATTATATTATAAGTTGTAAATTAACTAGGCTCACTCAGGATAAGTTAAAATTTTGACTCCTAAGATGTTTTGGTTTATTAATTAGAGAAAGTCACTTGGAAGTGTAAATGTCAATTTTAATAATTTCCTTTTTTCTATCATTAAATATAGGTACCTGGTTTCTTTTCATAAACTTTACTTTTTTTTCCTTGTTTTTGGGTCACACCCAGTGACGCTCAGGGGTTACTCCACGCTGGTACCAATTTTACTTTTCTATTTCATATGACATTCTCAAACAATGTCACCTCACACTACCCACACTCAGTTCTTATTATTGTCTATTTAGGCCTGACAAAAGAATCTCTTCAGAATTACCCTAGATATCTTTTAGTCTCTCAGTTCCTCCTGTTAATTTTAGTCTTTTGTTGCCATTAGATTTTGATGACATTAACAAATGTATCAGAATTTGCATATACTAATTGATATTGAATTTGTAGTTCCACTTCATTGCACACATAGATTTAAGTGACTTGATTTTATTTTGCTTGATGACTAGATTCTAGAATGGAAATGAGAAGGATTTCTTATCCCTTTATATTGATATCATAATACATTTATGTGTAATAGATTCAGTTGAGATTTACTTAAAGTTACACAGAGGATAAAACCAAGCTATAATTACTTGATTCCATATATTGACAATTAAGAGTATTGAGTATCAGTATTCAATAACCAGAGAACTCTGCATTTTAACTAAAGATAAGCAAAAGCTAGTTAGGTATTTATAAAAAAAATATGTATTTTACTGACTCATTCATATTTTTAAAATGGTAGGTTGCACTTGTCTAGGGGTGTGTTCTATTTTTTTCATAACTGAGACCCAACTACAAACACATTTGTAATCATGGTGCTTAAATAAAGATATTATTCCTTCAAAAATAATTCAACACACTTACACACAAAAAAAGAAATAAAAAATAAAATAAAATTTGTAATTAAAGTGTGTCTTAATATAAAGTAGATCCTTACCATAACTATCTTGTTAAAAAGCATGAATAATGTCTTTTGAAGGGTAAGGAAATAAAAGATCAAATATAGCATATTGCTTAGTGCATAACACATTATGGTAAATTAATGGTAACTCTAATTGCATTTTCTCTGCTGTTCCGACATTTGTCCATCATCTTTGCATTTGATTCAATGAAACCTCATCCAATATCAATCCAATCAGCAGTCCCAAACTCTTGCCCCTCCACCCTTCTATTTTTTCCCAATGGATGTAGATGCCTGAATATCTGATCATGTTTTTATGAATAAGAGTAACCATAGGGAAAATGCCAGGTGTGACATTCATTTAAACTAGTAATAAGCAAATTTATATGGATTTAAAATTTTTTCCTTTATAGATTAAGTTACTTGCCTCCAAGCAATAACAACTAATTGTAGTAATAAGAATAGTCAAATTAAATTCCTAGTTATTAGCAGTGGAAATTGACTTTCACTGTTTGCAATCAGTGAAATCCATATAAATTATTTGGTTTTAATTCTTTGGGGCTTCTTGAATATAGCATACATAATTTAGAATAAATTAAGTTTAAGAAGTGGTTTTACTTTTGGAAAACAGGATTGAGACATTCCAATCGAGGAAAAAAGAAAATTAAACTGTTTAATATTTAAATATTTTTCTTTGTGTCATTTTTTTAATCCTCTTGTCAACCTGAGGTATGAATCTGAGTTCTCACTCAGACTTTATCAAATTGGTACTGAGCTTTACCATGTACTTTACCATATACTTGAGTATAATGTGTACATCATATTTAGATGTAGTAAATTCATACAAATTGCAGTTCCAGTATCACTGAGGTTTTTTTTTATTATTATTAATATCTTAATATTTAAGCACCATGATTACAAACATGTTTGTAGTTGGATATTAGTTATAAAAAAGGACACCCCCTTCACCAGTACAATATTTCCACCATTAATGCCCCTATTTCTCTCCTCCACAACCCCTGCCTATATTTGAGACAGGTGTTCTATTTCTCTCACTCACTACCATTATCATGATAATTGTCAGTGTAATTATTTCTCTAACTAAATTCACCACTCTGTGGTAACTGCATACCATAGGCCAGTCCTTCCAGCCCTAATCTCATTTGTCTCTGTGTATTATTACAATAATACACAATTCCTTAAAGATAATTTAATAAGATAATTCCTTAATAAGACAATTAAATAAGACAACATATTAAAGAAAGGATTGAAATCACTAAAAGACACCTGCAAAATGCTCTACATCACTAATCACCAGGGAGGTGTAAATCAAAACAACAGTGAGGTACCATTTCTTGCCACAGACTGGCATACATCACAAAGAATAAGAACAATCAGTGCTGGAGGGGATGTGGAGAGAAAGAAAGTCTTATTCACTGCCTGTGGGAATGCCATCTAGTCCAGCCTTTCTGAAAAACAATATAGAGATTCCTTAAAAAACCGAAAATTGAGCTCCCATATGATCCAGCACACCACTCCTAGGGATATACAACCTAGGAACACAAAACACAATACAAAAATGCCATTTGCACACATAGCCATTGCAGTGTTATTTACAATAGCCAGAATCTGGAAACAACCCAGATGCCCAATGACAGATAAGTAGCTAAAGAAACTGTGCTACATGGGGCCAGAGCCATGGCACAGAGGTAGGGCATTTGCTTTTCATGCAGCTGACCCACAACAGACTGTGGTTTGACCCTCTGGAGTCTCATATAGTCCCCAAGCCAGGAGCTATTTCTGAGGGCATAGCCAGAAGTCACCCCTGAACATTACTGGGTGTGGCCCCAAAATAAAAATAAAATGGTACATATACACAATGCAATGCTATGCAGCAATCAGGAGAGATGAAGTAATGAAATATTCCTAGACATGGATAGACATGGAAACTATTATGCGAGTGAAATAAGTCAGGAGGAGGGAGAAAGACAAAGAATAATCTTACTTATCTCTAGGATAAATATATTTTTGTGTCATTATTTGGTTTTATAACCAAATGTGTTTTTGACTAATAAAATTACATGATATTTTATAATGTTGTTTAAATAGGGAGCAAATAAGACACATGGATTGAGTTAATGTAAAGTTTCAAGTGACAAAGTGTAGTGGCACTTTATTTCACAATAGCAGCAGCAATTTTATATGCACAAGTTTATCATTTAATCATAAAAAGTAAGGAGAATGCAACTATTAAAAGATATACAGATCAATTAACAAGAGTATAATTATATAGTTGAAAGAGATATATGAGAAATTCCTAGTAAGTGAAACAGAAACACAGAGGTAAGAAATATGATTAAGACTTTATGGGAAGAGTATACTACCAGGCCATTAAAAATCATGTTTAATTGAGAGAAAAATGGATTATATGGTGTAGAAAAATATGGATAGAGAAAACATCAATCAGGGACAGTGCTTTTTGTGTATATACCTGGATTAAATATTCTTTATTTTTAATTATAATAACTGTCTAACTTAGAAAATGTGATTTCAAGGATTATACTCTCATGGAAATGATACCTGGCTTCTTTATTTGCTTCAGCATTGAAAGACAATTTAGGAGAGAAAACATTAGCATTGCTTTGTCTTAGATAAGAAAGTTGGAAGATGCAGGGTCAAATCACCTTATATGATAACTCTGAGAAAGTCTGCCACAAGATAGTACTTGCTTATTTTAATATTTGGAGTTTGATAAAAACATAAGACTAACATTTATATTTAAATATTTTTATTTTTTAATTTTAAATGTTCACTTTATTGATGAAAATGCATCACATAATTGACATAACTGATCATAATACAATTGTTTCAGGAAGACCAAAAGCAACATGATTAAAAAATGAAATTAGAAAATTGAAAGAAATACTATAGAGATGGGAGATAAAGGAAAGAAAATATTCAGTGACAGGTACATTTCTGAAAATTACTGAATCACCAAAGATCTCATTAAATCCCTAGGAGAAAGTTTAGTAAACTTATGTTTTTTTTAAAGGATGAGAGTTAAAAAATACAGTAAAAACTGTGTGGGTGGCAATTGTTTTTTGCATAGGCCCAGCAAAATATGAGGGAAATGGAAGGGAAAAGCCTTGTCCTAAGTACAAGAGACCTTACCCCTGAAATTTTCTGGCATAAGACCGACTCAGGGCTTCAAGATACTAGATTATCCAACCCCATTCTCTATGGTCCTGGTAAAATTGTTTCACATATTTACTGTTGTTGCTGTTAGGTTTCTGTAGTTAAAGATTCTGGTTTCTGTGCATCTTCTTCATCGAAGTCAGGATTATGTTGAGTGTCCTCTAGTTTCACCTCACCATTAGTGGGCAATGTGGAAAGCTCTGCCCTGCAAGCAGGTTGTTGCTGTTAATTAGTCATCTGATTGTTAAGAGAACCCTCTTTGGAGTAAGTCCATGCCAGGGCAGCAGTAGGGTCTTGCTTGGTAGAGGTTTGCTTCCTGGTGATGTTATAGACAATTGTGGATGTTTCTGTAGATGGTATATGTGGTTCAGGGGTGTATGGACTATGCCTGTTCCTCTGAGGCCTGTGCCAAACCATTATGACCATGTTCAGGGTGTAAGGCCCCCACTGCAATACAAAATGTATTTTCCCATCTCTATTAGATAAGAACTTGTTTGCATATGTAATATTTTCCCATTTTAATGTGCCTATGCAAAAGAGACAATACCACAAGGTATAATTAGTGCATATGGAGGCTGAGGGAACAAGTCAAATAATCCCAATAACTTGGCTCTAACATGAACTCTAAACAGAGAGGCTCTTCTGATAGAATTCTCTATTGAACAAATTGCAAAGCAAAACAAAACAAGAAAAAACAAACAAAAACACTCAAAAACAATGGTTGAAATTGTCACTATATAAGAGAATATTCAATAAGAATTATAGCTGTTAAGGGAATACACTTAAGATACTCAAGGGAGATATGCTTGTCCCTTTTATCTCTTTGGAAATAGTTGGGGTAGTGTTAAGTCCGGGACACGACTTTGGTCTGTGAGTTGGCCTTCTGGAGTCTTCAAAACTGCTCCCAACAGTC
>PVKC010047660.1:0-11022 GCA_004027635.1 Crocidura indochinensis | reverse complement strand
ATTAAAATGCTGGTTTGAACTGAAACTCTGGACAAGAACTGACTATTGAACAGAAATAAAATGATATGTCAGGTACAATTTAATTAAAATAGTGCAAACCAAAGTATCTAAAAGGGAAAAATGGAATAGAGAGGAAGAGGAGGAAAGAAAGAGCATGTGTGTGTGAGAGAGGGAGAGAGTGGGAGAGAAGAGAGAGAGAGAGAAAGAGAGAGAAGGAGGAGGAGGAGGAGGAAATTGCCTGCCACAGAGGCAGGCTGAAGGGAGGGTGAGAGGGAAACTGAGGACATTGGTGGCAGAAAATATACACTGCTGGGCTAAATATAGAATTTAGACAATGTAGACTGAGACTCAATCATGAAAAACTTTGTTTCCACAGTGTTTAAATAAAGGGAATAATTAAAATACTAACAAACGGAAGGAAGGAAGGAAGGAAGGAAGGAAGGAAGGAAGGAAGGAGGAAGGAAGGAAGGAGGAAGGAAGGAAGGAAGGAAGGAGGAAGGAGGAAGGATGGAAGGAAGGAAGGAAGGAAGGAAGGAGGAAGGAGGAAGGAAGGAAGGAAGGAAGGAAGGAAGGAAGGAAGGAAGGAAGGAAGGAAGGAAGGAAGGAAGGAAGGAAAAGAAATTAGGACAAGTAGCTCTTGACTCATTTCTATACAGATGTTGTTTCTCCTACATCCTTAGGAAGTGTCAGGAAACACGATGAAGAAAGACATGACCTAGACTTTGGACAGTATCTACAAGTGGAAATAACAGTTATCAGTGATGCTGTGACAGGAATTGACATTATCAGAAGAAATACAAGGATCTAGAGAGTCAGAGATAAGATTTCTGGAAGATAAGACATGAAATAGATCTGAGCCTTTCTCTTAGGCTCATGTATCTTCAGTCTTGAGGATAGATTTTCTTGGTGTCATTGCTCTCCATCCTGGCTTAGAAGAAACCTATACTTCTCATTAGGAGTCTTCAGAGACAAGAGAGAAGTTTGATTAAGAATATGTATGTTGTTCTGTCTTGTTCAGTTAAAATCAAACCAGGTTAATTACCAAAAACAGCTAATGCTATATTTTTTTTAAATATTATTCTTTTTCTTGCTTCTTCTCTTATCCTGATGACTGCTTTGGTAATTTAACATAGATGTAAGCAAAGCAAAACAAGTCAACCAAAAATATAAAACAAAACCCAAAGTGTGTTAACCTTTTTTATTATTGTACAATTACTTGTATTGTTAAACATTGTTTTATAGGGATCAGACACAGGAGGTCTGTGGCTCTCGAACTACTCTAAGTGATACTAGACTAGGAGTATGGAAGTGACAGTTTGGTGCTGGATCCCAGCAGTAATTAGAAATCACAAAGGGAATACTGAATATGTTGTATCCCCAAAATGTGTTGGGGATTAAACTCCTAGTCTTGAACAGGACAAGCCTATGCTCATCTTGCAACTATTACCTGATAATTATCTTAATAATTGCTTATACTCTTTTGAACAGAAAATAAATCCAAGAACTCAATGTTTTTTAAATAAACTCCTAATAACAACTCACTTTATCCTTATATGATGAAGACACATATGTACTATATTGAACTTCAGAACAAGAATGTTGCTTATTTTGCTACTTGAAAGCTTGAAAGAGATGTGATCTTTATTAAATGATTGAACTTTTCTGCTAAGGCCTCATTTTCTTTAACTTTTTTGGAAGAGGATGCAAAACAATTAATCTTGATTTCCTCTGTAGAAATATTAAAACTTGATTGTGACTTCAGTAAGATCATTTCTGACATGGAATTTATATGGACATTTAGTGGCTACGTATAGCACATTTTTCCATATTCATTACTAGCATTTAGAATCTACTAAATAAACTTGCATTATTTAATTCTGAAATAAATTCACATTTTTTCAATTTGAGTCTTATTTTTCTTAGATCCTTAGTTATTTTCCCCAATAATAAATCGAGTGTCCTGTTAATTACTTACTATTTTAAAGATAAAATTTTGGACTAATAATCTTCAACTGCAAGTTTACAAACTACAGGTATAGAAATAGTGAAAACCAGTGGCTTTATCAGCCCATCCATGCACTGCTATATAGACAAGCTCTGAACCACATCTGTTAAACAATTTTCCTAATGCATTTATCTATACTTATGCTATGGCATATACTGGAGCTTTCCCTTGAAATAGTCATTTCACAGACTATCTTTAGTATTAATTATAAAATTGTTAACATAATAAAGGTATATAATCAGAGAACATAAGTTTTAATAATGTTATTTTATTTTTATCTATTTTCACCTTTTTGGGGGGGGGGTCACACCCAGCAGTGCGCAGGGGTTACTCCTGGCTCCATGCTCAGAAATTGCTCCTGGCAGGCACGGGGGACCATATGGGGCACCGGGATTCGAACCGATGACTTTTTGCATGAAAGGCAAACGCCTTACCTCCACGCTATCTCCCAGGCCCCATTTTTATCTATTTTCAAAGCTATTTTTGTCTCATGGATTGTTATAAATCACTTTCAAATATTTACATATTTATTTATTTATTTTGTTTTTTTTTTCGGGGGTCACACCCGGGGTTAGGTGTTACTCCTGGATCTATTTTCAGAAATCTCTCCTGGCAGGCTCGGGGGACCATATGGGACGCAGGGATTCAAACTGATAACCTTATGCATAAAAGGCAAATGCCTTACCCTCTATGCTATCTCTCCAGCCCATATTTATATATTTATTGATTTTATTAACTAAATAATTGATAAATATCTCACTAAGATAGGTTGATTTTTATCTATATGACTAACTTTAATGTGTTAGGTGAATTTTAAATCCCCAAGCATTAGTTTTCATTTGTACGTACAGATAAAATTAGCAATAATTTAATAGAGAAACCTACTTTCCTTCATGTAATATCATTGAGTATAAATATAAGAACACTTCTAAATGTTAACATATATGGAGATTTCCTTAAACTCTAGAAGAGAAAGTAAAATTTCTTCAAGCAGAAAATAGAAAGCTTAATTATCTCAAAGAACATTCCTTATCTCTTAAGTATAAAGCTTGTTGTTTGTTTGTTTTTTGTTTTAGCGTCACACCCGACAGTGCTCAGGAGTTACAACTGGCTCCATGCTCAGAAATCGCCCCTGGCATTCACAGGGGAACATATGGGGTGCCGGGATTCAAACCACCGTCTTTCTTTATGAAAGGCAAAAGCCGTACCTCCATGCTATCTCTCCAGCCCCCTTAAATTTTTTTTAAATTAAACAATTGTTAACTCATTTTAGGTAGAATTTATGTACATTTTAATTCCTACTAAGTTTTCGTTGAAATATATAGTAAATCACAGTGTTAATACATTAGTACATTAAAAGAAATAGTACCAATTCTATGATCTTAAAAGCTATAATATTCATATGTTTTCATAGCAGTTTTCCCAGATAATTTTATAAGAACATAATACATGAAAGTTCTTAAGGAGAAAAGAATTTATGATCCTCGATAAAGAATACTTATTGAAAGGTGATAGAATTTGAGCTTCACTTAGAACTGTTAGTGTTCAGAAGGAAATGAAGTAGAGATGTAAGCATGTAAGACATAATACCATCAAGATGTGACTTTAACAAATAACCCACTTTTTAAGGGGATATGAAGTGAGCCTATAAACCCTGATAGTAGAGTGATTAAAGTGGCATTTTGAAAGATATGGCTGAAGAGCTTTAATTAGGTCAGTATGTAGAGGACTCTAAACTTTATTTGGTTAGCACTGGGATATCATATAATACATTTAAATTAGACATGAAATAAGAGGTTATCCTTGTACTAGGAACTCCAGGGAAACAGTAAGGAAAGTGTATGTAAGATTAGAACCTCAAGTCTTTGCTCATTAATTCCTGCTAAAGACATAAGAAATAGTTCACTAAATGTCTGTTTGGAAATAGATTCTCACAGAAATTGGAGACAATTTTAAGACCTTTTACATTCATCATATTAAAAACATGAGACTTTGAAGAGGACTATGAAATAAAATTGTATGTCAATTACTGTTGTATTCTTCCAAATGCATTTTTTGTTAAAACATAGAAAAAATCAAAATCAGCCCTCAGTTGACATAATGGGCAGCCAACATACTGCCTCGGAAAAACAAGTAGCCTAAGAGGAAAACCTGTAAATTTAATTTTTAGCTTACTCACCTTGTAGAAGATGAAATTTGCCAGAAATTTTGAACAATTTCTAAGAGAAAAGGTTAAAGTCATGGAAAATTTGAGATCTTGGCAATGCTGTTGAATGCTTCAAGAATAAAATCACATTTTTTCCCTGAGAAACAGTTCTCTAAAAGGATATTAATATAACTTACTAAAAATACTTTAGTAAGAACAATCTCTATGATTGGTTTCATGTAGTTGCATTCAACAAGGATACTCTGAGCTTTTCTACTCCCAAAATAGCCAAGACAAAGGAAGATCTGAGTCTGAGAATTAGGTGGAGTCTTCTCTTTCAAGGCTTTGCTTGATTTTATCAAATGAAACTATAAAAGGAAGAAAGAGAATTAGACTTGTGGTTTGCTGGTGAATAACACATATATTTGTAATGTTAAAAAATAAAATGCAAACAATGCATCAATAAAAATAAAGTTTTCATTAACAGACTCAAATATCAATAGATTTGGGTGGGGTTGGGCAGGGCATATCTAGTATATCAGGGGTTATTCCTGGCTATATGGTCGAAATCACTCCTTGCTTGGGAAACCATATGGAATGCAGGGGGATCTAACTGCGCTCAGTCCTAGGTCAACTGTGTGCAAGGCAAATACCCTACTGCTGGGCCACCACTCTGAGCCCTTATTGGATTATTTTTTCAGGTGATATAGATAAATTAGAAAGCAGTGAATTACATCTTAACTTTAATCTATATAAAAATACTGACTGAAGTCTGGGAATAACTGGTACTCACTTGCACATGACCTACCCAGGTTCCATCTCAAGCACTTCATATGGTTCTGCAAGCAAAACTATGAAAAATTCCTCAAATGCAGAGTCAGGTCTAATTTTTGAAAATTGCAGGGTGTGGATCTCACACCCCAAAAAGCATAAAACAAACAAGCAAAATACTGACAGAAGGTAAATGCATGTGCTAAACTATTTCTACTTTGGGTTAGATTACAATGCTCTTTATTGGACTACTTAAATATCTCTAGCTAGCAATATGTAATACTTAACGTCTACACTGCACAAAATTCCTTCAAAATGGCAGCAATAAGAAAAAAATTGAGGACCAAAATGATAGCACATGGGTAAGAACTTGCTTTGCATTTATCTAAGCTGTGTTAAAACTTGGCATCCCATTTGGTCCTTTGAGCAATGCCAGGAGTGAATTCTAAATTCTTTTTTTTTTTTTTTTTTGGTTTTTGGGTCACACCCAGCAGTGCTCAGGGGTTATGCCTGGCTCCATGCTCAGAAATTGCTCCTGGCAGGTACAGGGGACCACCATATGGGGCACCGGGATTCGAACCAATGACCTTTTGCATGAAAGGTAAACACCTTACCTCCATGCTATTTCCCGGGCCCCGAATTCTGAATTCTTGCAGAACCAAGAGTAACCTCTAAACACTGCCAGTTATGACAAAAAATGAGAGAGAAAAATAGAAAGTTATATATAATCAAACAGCAAGAAAATATTAGTATTCTCATAGATGCATTAAAATTCTTATACAAAGAAATAAATTCTCAATATTATATGGATTTCCTAAATACTGAGCTTATGTTTCATACCAAACATTGTGCTAGGGTGGTTATGTCATTCTTACTGCATTCTAGATTTGGGTAAAGCTAGCTATGTCAATATGAAATAGTAATTTAATCTAACAGTGGCATACTATTGGTAGGGCTTTTTATTATACTTTGAGTATAATAGAAAAATATATTTTGCAGGCACCAGTTGGTGTGTGATAAAGGGTCTCAAAATGGCACAATATAAATGATTAATACCAACTTACATTTCTTACTAGTTTAAATTTAAAAAAACTTAAATCACATAATTCTTTTTTTTTTTTTGTTTTTGTTTTTGGGTCACACCCGGCAGTGCTCAGGGGTTACTCCTGGCTCCATGCTCAGAAATCGCTCCTGGCAGGCACGGGGGACCATATGGGGCACCGGGATTCGAACTGATGACCTTTTGCATGAAAGGCAAACGCCTTACCTCCATGCTATCTCCCGGGCCCCAAATCGCATAATTCTAATAGATCACTTATGCTGAATTCCAGAACTGACCACATATAATTCTTTCAAGTGTCTAAAGGTAAATGTCACCATCAGTACACTTAGAGTTGTCAAATAACATTCCATAACCTTGAAAGTCATATGTCCCATACAATTAAATGACTGAAAAAATAATGTTTCTATTTATTAATACTAAGACACTAAATAAGAACATAAGATTGATGCCCCATTTTATACTCTAAATATAACTTTAGAGTTAAAAACATTTTAAAAGACTTCTACAAAGAAACAGAGTTTTGAAGGACCTGGAAACAAGATTTAATAAGAGGTATCAACATCAACAAAAGTACTTGAGCTAAAGAGAGTGAACAGTATAGCACTATGTGGAAGAGAGTAAACAAGAATAATTAGAAGGTAATAGATACAAGGTTTGTTTGGGCAGAAGGAGAAAAGAGAGAAGAATTAACTTTCCTCAGGGTTCCTTCAGTCTGCTTGATCAACAGACCAGTAATAATTCCGCATCACCTACTAGATCTGATTAGAGTGGCTTAATGAAGACCCCTTCCATCTACCAGACTCAGCAGTTCTGTAGGTCGCATTGATTTCTTTATGGGCATGTCAGGCATGTCTCTGCATAGAACAGAGACAGGATCACCCTGGAAGACTTGCATCTGAGGTCAGAGAGCCAGTCTTACTTTCCAGGGCAAGATTAATAGATAAGGGCAAAGTGCTAAACAGCCAGCCAAATCCACAGTCATGAGTCTCAAATAGAGAAAAGTGAGGTCAAAGACCAAGGGAACTTTCACTCAAGCAAGTTTAAGAGTAAGAGATGTTTCAGGGCAAGGCAATCTAAATACGATCTGGAGACACAGGTGCACAGAGATTGAACTCATGGCCTGCGCAATGGCTGCCAGACATTTCAACACAACTCTAGCTTGTAAAGAGGAGAAAATAACACCAATGCACAAATAAACTCAAGAGAGTCATAAATGGTGAGTGTTTGTTGAAGCTATATAACCCTTTGTAGCAAAGGTACTATCTAGGGATAAGAGAAAACGGTAAAAGAGGAAAACATTGTTGAAAATATATAAAGCACTTAATAATAAATAACCTGAGTCAGCTATAATAATAATATTAACAATAATATTCCCAATAGCATAAAAATGTCTTCCACAGCATAAAATAATTAAATATTTTCTGATTTTCTATAATTTATTCTAAAAGCCATATGATATCCTGTTAATTCATCTAGATATCAAGAGTATGTTTAGCCAATGCTATACATAAAAAATATAATTCTGTTTTTGTTTATATTTATATCTACCTAATTCCATATCTTTCTCAGTATAATTCTATATTCTTTGTTCATCAGGAATATATCTCAAGTAATTAAACCCTTAAAACACTGAAATTGTGTATTAAATAGAACAAAATATGATTTATTTTAATATATTTTAATATATTTTATGATATATTAGAATAGCTATAAAATATAATTTATTTGAAATTCCTCTGTTTCTTAGTATTTTAATTATTATAAATGTAAAACAGATTATAAATCTTAACATAGATATAATTTTCTAATTGGCCGGTTTTCTTCTAAATTTAGAAATCATGGTATTATCACTTGCATCTCTTGTTCAAATTATGTGTACATTAAATATCATAGAAACTTGACTTGTGGGGGCAGGGCAGTGATACAAATGATAATAAATTTGCCTTGCACATGGCTAACCTAATTGAATGGAACGTGGTTCGATCCTCCAGCGATCCATATGGTCCCCCTCAGCCAGGAGCAATTTCTAAGCGCAGAGCCAAGAGTAGCCCCTGAGCGTCACTGGTTGTGACCCAAAACGAAAGAAAAAAAAACCTTTGATTTGTTTTAGTTGGATTTTATTTCTTTGATAACTACCTTCAAGTAGTCCAATGGCATATGATAGTTATTTTGTGTTTATACTTTGAGCAATACATAGTTAGCAGAACAGTTTCTTCTTATTCTCTGACCATAACTTTTAAAAATATAATAGTACTGGAGGTAAGGTGCCTGCCTTGCCTGCGCTAGCCTATGACGGATCATGGTTCAATCCCCCAGTTCCCCATATGGTCCCCCAAGCCAGGAGCGACTTCTGAGTGCATAGCCAGGAGTAACCCCTGAGCCTCACCGGGTATGGCCCCAAAACCAAAAAAAAAAAAAAGCAAAAAATATAATAGTACCTTCGATTATTTTCTCCTCCTTATATATTTGACTTCATGCATGTTAATAAAATTTGATCTTAATCCTATCTTACTTTCCACCCAGCACTATTTCTGGTATTCACTATTTATTTTCTAAGAAGAAGTCCCAAATATAGGACATCTTTGAGTAGTGATTTCTCTTTCAGTTGGAACTGTAAGGTAATGGGAGGACTACATGTTGTTGCCTATATATTTGTGGCAGAGGACCAAAAGATGACCTTACACTTACATTAATAAACAATTAAAAGCAATAGCACAGTCCCTTTATCATGCAATGTTTTTTTTGTCTTCCTTTAGAAAGAATAACACTATAAAGAAGTATATCCTAAAGGAATTTCATTTAGAGCAATTTTAAAGGGTAAATATGAAACATAAAGCAGAAAGACATCAACACTCAGTAGTGCATATAATGCTAGAATACTAGAATATGCAATTGGCATTTTATTAGGAAATTATATGTTATCATTTCTTGGACGTCAAATACTAATGTAATCACTTTAGTTGATATCTATTGCTAAATGTATTTCAAATTGACAGAGCTGAGTGAGGTATTTATCCTCTTTCCCTTTATATTACACATTATCAAACTATTTTAAATAAAGTATATTTAGGAGGCCAGAACCATAGCATAGAAGGTAGTACTATTGCCTTGCATTTGGCCAACCCTTTGAATGGGTTCAGTCCCTGGCATCACATATGGTTCACCAAGAATGCTAGGAGCAATTTTTCCATGCAAACAGGAGCATCCCTGACAGGTGTAGCTTCCAAAAAACGAACAAAAAATTATAGTTAAATTTTGCACATATGTGCACAAATATGAAAAATAAACATTATGAGGTAGAAAAATAAATTGTGAATAACTTTCCTATATAAATAAAATATTCTGCATTCAATTTATTAGAAATTATAAAATTGGAAATATATTATAAAAACCTTAGATATTGTATTTTTAAATATTTTAAACTAAGGTCTCATATATAGAACAGGGGTTTATATGCTTGCTTTGCAGGTAGCGAATTCTACTTCAATTCCAAGCCCAAAGCAACATGACTAAGCATAACCAACCACTCAGCAAAGACTGAACCCAGATTGCTCTCACATATGGGCCAAAAATGCAACCCAAAATACCCAAAACCACAAAAATACAAATTGGTCAATTTGCCTGAGTTACATATGCAAAATAAAAGTACTACCATTACTTATTAATAAATGTATTATTTAAAGTGTGTGACTTTTTAAATATATTGATAGTATAAATATAACAAATTGAATCACATAAATAACCTCCACTTCTCCACTGGGAGGTTTCTCTCTCTCTCTCTCTCTCTCTATATATATATATATATATATATATATATATATATATATATATATATATATAACAAAATTGGACAGTTATAGAGAAAATATTGTTTCAATATCTCCAATATGCATGAAATGAAAAGCAAATTATTTACATTTAAATATTACTAGATATTTACCCTAGATGTTTGCCCCTTTTTTTTTATTTTATTGGGCCACATCCATTTGATGCTCAGGGGTTACTAACAGCTCAGAAATTGCTCTTGGCTTGGGGGACCATCTGGGATGCCTGGGGATCGAACTGTGGTCTCATAGTGTGCTAGTGCTTGCAAGGCAGACACATTACCTCTAGCGCCACCTTGCTGGCCCCTGTTTCTAATTTTTATTGTGGCCAAAATGAATTATAAATCTTTAACAGTAATATTTTTTTGAAATTTTTTTTTATTTTTATTGCGACTGAAGTGCATTACACACAATTATTTACGGTGTATAGTGACAATGAATGAAGGGCATTCCCACCACCAATGTTGTCCTCCCTCCACACCTGTTCCCAGTATATCTCCCATATCTCCCTCCTTTACACTCTCCCCTACACAAGAATACAAGTGTAATTGGTCATCACTTTACAGCTTGTTGTAGAATGGGTATCTATTCTGTTGTTGTTGTTGTTTGTACAACTTGTTATAGATTGGGTATCTATTCTGTTGTGATTGACTTTGGGTTTGTTCATATCTGATAATTTTATTATTTCCATTAAAATTTCATATAACTGGTCCTGGTATCATCCATTTTCCCCCCTCAAATTATGAAGCTAACAAGATGATTCCAGTAATGTGGTATTGTTGGGGATATAAGAAAAGGGAAAAGAAAAATAAAACTAGGAGGAGTTCGTCCAGGTGTGGTAAATATCAATTCATAAGAAGAAAGGAAAAAAAAGTAACAAAGCAAAACAAACATAAAAAACAACAAAGCATTATCAACAAAAGTACAAAGAAAGAACAAACAAAAGTACGAAACCAGCGACTATGAAAAACAAACAAACAAAAGCAAAACAAAAAAGAAAGTCCAAACCACTAAAAAGTCAAAAACCCAAACCAAAAAAAAAAAATCTCAGGGACCGGGCGGTGGCGCTGGAGGTAAGGTGCCTGCGCTAACCTAGGACGGACCGCAGTTTGATACCCCAGTTCCCCATATAGTCCCCCGTGCCTGCCAGGAGCGACTTCTGAGCGAATAGCCAGGAATAACCCCTGAGCTGCACTGTGTGTGGCCCAAAAAC
>PVKC010047659.1:0-11030 GCA_004027635.1 Crocidura indochinensis | reverse complement strand
ACACACACACACACACACACACACACACACACACACACACACACACACACACACACACACACACACACAATAAAAGCCAGAGCCTCATCTTGCTCAGTATCAGTTGCGAATGTATATTGGGCAACTAATATTTGCTAGTGTTCAAAAATTTCAATGAATGGGGCCGGGCGGTGGCACTGGAGGCAAGGTGCCTGCGCTAACCTAGGATGGACCGCGGTTCGATCCCCCGGTTCCCCATATGGTCCCCCGTGCCTGCCAGGAGCGACTTCTGAGCAAATAGCCAGGAGTAACCCCTGAGCGTCACTGGGTGTGGCCCAAAAAAACCAAAAAAAAAATTTCAATGACTGCAAAAGTTCTACAAGTGTTAATGTGAGAGGCTACGAGTTAAGTTTCAGTAGGTGGGAAAATTTACATATATGGATATTTGAATTGTGAGGAGTATGATGAATAGATATTTAACTTTTTAAGAATGTGCTAAACACTTTTCAAAGTTGTACCATTTTGCATTCTCATGAGCATTATATAAAATTCCAAATTGCCTATGACCTCACAGACATTAATATAGTCAGCTTTTCAAATTTAAGCTGTTCTGTGAATTAAGAAATGGTATCACACTGAAGTGATGATTTTGCTAGGACTACTCTTGTTCATGGACAGAAATCACAACCAGAGCCTCCTTCATGTAAAGCTTGCACTTAGCCTTTTGAGCTATCTCTATTAATACATGTGTGTTTTTTTTTTCTCCAACACTACACTGTTTGATAAATATGGCTTTACATTAAGCTTTGGAATGATGTACTGCAAATCTTTCAACTTTGTTTATCTATTCAAAATTGTTTTGTCAATTTTAATTACTTTGCCTTTCATAAAAATGTCCTCCTGAGAATTCAACTGTTAAATTTACGAGTATGCCATTTATTGTTTACTGCAATTATACATAATTTTGCATAACATTAAATTTTTTATGGCTATCATGTACAAAAATAATTGAATTTTTCATTGGATCCTATAATTTGTGACTTTATAAACTCATTTATAATTTTAGTGGTTCTTCCTTTTATTATTTTCAGAATTCCATAAAGTCCTTCTAACTAGATCTACCATTCTTTTTCCTTGCCCTATTGATAAGTGTTAAATAGAAGTGGTATAAGTGGAGAAGTTACTTTGAAGAAATTACTTAGTCTCTTACCACTAAATACTATTACAATATTATCATTAAATATTATGTTTGTTTCCTTTTCAGATGTTACTTACCAGGCTAATGTTTAGTGTTTGTTAATGAGTATTTTAAATAGCATAAAGAGATGTAGTATGTATAAATTTCAACAATTTTCAAATATTTTTTTGCATCTGTTGAAAATATTTTATGGGTTTTCTTTTGCTGTAATCTGCTTATTTGACGAGATGTTCAGATTAATTTTTGAATGCTGTATTTTCAGGGTTCACTCTCTTAATTTAATATGCTATCTTTTATATGTTGCTGAATTTAATTAAAAATCTTATTGATAATATTTGTGTCTGTAATCAGGGATATTTATTTTTAGTTTTATTTTCTTGTAATGTCTTCCTTTTGCTTTGATATAGATGTAGGTTTGTCTCACACAGTGAAGTGAAAATTCTTCGCTTTGTTTTGGTGGATGATTTTGTATGTAATCTTCCCTACATATTTGGAAGAATTCACCATTGAAACAAAATTTTTTCTTAGCTGTAAGTGCATAATAAAGTGTATTAAATCAGATAAAATTTCCTGAATTTATTTCTGAGCTATGAGATTGACCAGAATTTAGTAGAATATAAACAAAATTGTTTTAAAACTTAAAAGAAAATATGACATTGTGAGATAAGCAAGTTCGTGAAACTATGAATTCTCTATACTTTTTGGATATATTTTTCAGTCTTTTATAGAGATATTTGTGACTATGTGACTGTATTGCCATATAATGTGAGAAGACTATCACTATCTATTTCTGATCTTGATTAGTCAATAACTCTGTTATACTGTTCTTATATCAGACTCTTGTCAGACCCTTGTATTAGACAAGTCAGTTCTCAGCCTGGATCCCTGAATTAAATGTGCAGTTTTCCTGCCCCCAATTTCACCAAACATGCAATGTATGAAAGACAATACAGTTTTTTGAGGAATCTCAATATTGATTTCCATAAAGGCTAGACTAGACGACGGTCCTTCCTGCAGCGAATTAGAATTTCTTTATCCTCACATCTCCACCAGCACTGATCTTCCTTATTCTTTGTGATGTGTGCCAATCTCTGTGGAATGAGATGGTATCTTGTTGTTTTGATTTGCATCTCCCTGATGTTTAGTGGAGCATTTTTTTGATGTGCCTTTAGCCATCTATATTTCTTCTGTTCATTTCTTCTCCCCATTTTTTTTGGTGAGGTTAAAAGTTTTTTCTTGTTAAGTTCTGTCAATATCTTGTATATCTTAGATATTAGCCCCTTATCTAATGGGTATTGGGTGAATAGTTTCTCCCATTTAGTGGATGGCTTTTGTATCTTAGGCATTATTTCCTTTGAGATACAGAAGCTTCTCAACTTAATATACCTTATTCCCATCTGTTTATTTCTGCTTCCACATTTTTGGAGAGTGATGTTTCCTTTTTGAAGATGCCTTCAGTATCAATGTCATAGAGTGCTTTACTTATATGTTCTTCTATATACCTTATGGTTCCAGGTCTGATATCAAGGTCTTAATCTATTTGAATTTGACCTTTATGCATGGTGTTAGATGGATGCAGAATTATTTAATTGTTTGGACCACTTGGAGATGTACTTATTTGTTTTATTATTATTGTTATTTATTATTATTATTACTTATTTAGTTTGGTAGGATGAGAGTTCCTGTTAAATTGCTTTATTATTTTCATTATAGGAAAACATAATATTCAAATTTGAGCAATGAAAAATAAATGTGTGTCCCTATTTCATAGACACTATCAGCACACATATATAAATAAAATAAGTTTTCACAGGTTGTTGATTCGCTGAAAGATTTTAGTGAAGGATAATCGGGATTATGTTTGGAGGTATATTTAAGGATAGGCATAATAATGTCACTAATGCTGAAGATACAGAATTTACAATAACAGTGATGCTTGGCTTATATAGATTGGAACATTTTTGCATTTTCAGTGCCAGGGATAAAATCCAGACCTCATACTTGCAAAGCAAATGCTCTAACTCTGAGTTATCGTCTTTGTCCCTTGTAGCTAGACATTTTACTCATGCTTATGATTGTATAAGATTTAGTGCGTGGCCAATGTTGATTATGCAATTGTTAAATGACTCCTAGAGAAGTAAAAAAATCATTATTCATGCTTAAGAACAATAGGTATTTAGAGTAAGTCTTTATATGACTCATTAATAATTCCCATAATTCTAATTTAATGCTGAAAAAATTATGCATATTGCAAGTTTATAGTATGTTAGATATATTGAGTCAATAATTATAATAGAGAGATAATAGATTCATATGCTTGTGCATGAAGGCAGATTATTTAGATTTCAAGGTTTATTTTACTCTGCCAATGGCATTGTTAATCATCCTTCCTTATTTTCTTCCACTTCTGGGATTTGACAAGGATTTTTTTTCTCATTGCAACACTGCACATAGCAGAGTTTCTTTGTCTTACTCCTTCAGTCTTAGCATACCCTATGGAATAAAGGTAAACTGCTTTTTATTCTGAAATTTTTGTCTGAAGAATGACTTTCAAATCACAAATTTGAATTGGAACCAATTAACAAAATTGATTGAAAGATCATAAAATATGCATGTTTATGTTATTTTTCTTCAGTTATCATGAAGATTTTTATTCTCAATAACTAGACTAATTCAATAAGCAGCAGACCATAAGGCAATAAGTGGATACACTATTAATTTTATTGCTAACTTTTTATGTACTATTTGATCTAAAGACATTATTCACTCTTTTATGTTGAGCCTGGAAGATTTTTAAAATATAGCTATTTAATTATTTTTTGCTAAAGCATAGATTTTTTTTAAACACTGCAGCCCAAGAAATGCCAACCAGTCAAAGTTCATGAGCTCAGTTCACTGTGTGATAAGTAATGAGAAAGGGAAGCAATGATGTAAATTGCTATTCACTTGTTCAAAGAGTAGAACATAACTGGGAACGTTTAGCTACAGTACTTAGTACTATAAATTCACTACAAATGAATTTTAGAAAAATGGTTTCTGTTTTCTTTCTGATCTTTCCTGAATGATCTCGAAAATTGATTTTTAAAAATGTTTTGATTACTTGATTTCACAAAATTGAAACTGAAGAGGTCGAGCATTTGAACATAATGGACAAATGCAAAGTAAAATGTAAGTAAAGTTGTACCTCATTTCCGCATGAATTGGAGTTCCAAGCCCTCATCACATAGACTATGTTGCTACTAAATTTGAAATTGCACTTATTGATAAGTACAGAAAATGTTCCCATCTCAACTTCAGTCTGACTTAACTAACGCTCTCTACTAGTATCCTATCACCTTTAAAATCATGTGTCCTATAGAGATAAGGGCGAATTTCTGGAAATCATTGAAAACATGGGTGTGTTAATAATAGAACAATTCCTTCCAAACTATTTTACATCAAGTTCAACAATATTTATTGAGACTTTATCAATATGTAAAACTTTATGGAAATACAAATACACTTTGTGCTTTTACTAGTAGCTTAGTGAAATTAGTGAGATCTGGTCATAAAAGATTGATAAGATACATAAACTGATTATCTCAGAAATGCTTTTTTAATCAATTAATTTAGTATTTGGTATGAATATTTAAAGGTGAATTGTCCCATCTATGTCAATATGGTCTAAGATGTTTTACGTATATTTTCGTTACAATTTGAAGGTTGTTTGAATAGTAGAACAATATTAGAACACAAATGATACAGCAGAAATTCAAAGGGAAAGGCATAACTTGAGTTTGGAGTTGTTGAAAATTTTTTGCATGAGTAATGTAAGCTTATTTGGGTTTTCCTCAAAACGAAGGCAAATCTAATCATTAATAAGTGTTCAAAACACTTATGAGGCAACTGTGACCATTCTGATTTTCTCTACAACTTACTCCTTTCACACGACAGAACATGTTGGCATGTGATTCTATCTTGAAAACGTTATACCATCAGTTTCATAATCTACTTTTCACAAACTTCTCACATAAATTCCTTCTTACTTAAAAATATTACGGGGCCCAGGAGATAGCATGGAGGTAAGGCGTTTGCCTTTCATGCAAAAGGTCATTGGTTCGAATCCCGGTGCCCCATATGGTCCCCTGTGCCTACCAGGAGCAATTTCTGAGCATGAAGCCAGGAGTAACCCCTGAGCACTTCCGGGTGTGACCCAAACAAAAACAAAACAAAACAAAAAACAAAAACAAAAATATTACTTGAGGGGCCCGAGTGATAGCATAGTGGTAGTGCATTTGCCTTGCCCACGGCTGACCCAGGACGGATTCTGGTTCAATTCCCGGCAAAGGGCCCCCCGAGTCTGCCAGAAATGATTTCTGAGCGCAGAGCCAGGAGTAACCCCTGAGCACCTTACAGTGTGACCCAAAAAAACAACAAAATTTTTTACTTGATTGGGGGGAGTTGGAAGAGCAGTCGTAAAACTGTAGAGCTTGCCTCAATTTTGATTCCTGGTAGCCCACATGATTCTCCACACCCTGCCTAGAGTGATTCCTGAATGCAGACCTAGGAATAAATCCTGCACACCATTGGGTGTGTCCTCCCCCCAAAAGAACAAACATAATTTTTGTTGAGGGGATAAGCATCTCAAGCAATGTTCAGTGGTCCTGGTAATTCTTAGTTCTAAGGGTGCTAGGGATTACTAGGACCATCCTGACAGTGAACAAGAAGCTTCCATCCCCAGTGATGCCCAAAGGAATCGAGAACTGCATTCCTTGATGCCAGGTAAGTCATGGTGCTGTAATCAAACCTATGTCAAACTCTAATTGCTGTACTATCTATATCCTGGCCTCTTCTTTGATTTTAATTTAATGTTACCAATCAGTGGAATATGTTTTTACAGAATATCCATCTCAGTTTCCTCCGAAACAGATGTTAAGTAAATTTTTGTATATTCTTATTTAAATTACTTTAACTTACATAGTTGTGTAAGGTATGTGTCAATCTCTATACTGACGTTACATGGCATTTTCATTATGCATGTTTATATGTAACTGTTTTTTTAAAAAAAATCACTGAGTATATTGCCAGGCACATGATAAATATTAAATAAGCTAATGGTTAAGGGATAAATAAATCAATGAATGTGTGGAAATTTCTTCATGAAATCAAATATCCCCTAACTCCTCTTATTTGCTCTCCCTTGTCCTTGAATATTCAAAACATTATAGAAAGCTATTTTAAGTTTTTGGGATACTGCCTGAATTTGGAATTTAAAAAATAAGAAAATTATTACTATTTTTTTGGGCCACATTTGGCAATACTGAGACGATACGATACTCCTTGTTATGCCTTCAGGAATCTCTCCTAACAGGCCTGGACACCATCTGGAATGCTGAGGGAATGAATTCTGGTTGACCATATGCAAGGCAAATGCTCTACCTGCTATACTATCTCTTCGGTCCTGAATTATTAGTCTTTGAAGCTACAATTGTGTAGTAAATATGCTGATGTCTCCCTAAAGATGCTTATATTTTGCTCTCCAGTACCTGTAAATATGCTACTTATATTGCAGATATAATTCTTTTAATAAATTATGACATATGCAAATTATCCCTGATAATCTAGTATGCCTATTTTAATTAAAAGTTCCTAACATTGAAGAACTTTTCTACTGTGTAAGAAATTATAAATATGTGAAAAGGACTTGATACTCTATTTTTGTTTCGGAAAGAAAGCATTTATTGTGTAGCTCGAGAAAGGTTTTAGGATTATTGTTTAGACTGTCTGTATATGTTGACAGTCAGAGGACATAAATCTTAAGTTTTCATTCCTGAAGCTGAAAATAGTTCAGGGTTTAAGACTCTTGCCTTTTACATGACCAATCTATTGCAGTCCCCAGCACCAGCAAACTTATGGTCCTCTGAGTACTGCCAGGAGTACTATCCTCAAGCATAGAGCCAGGACTAACCCCTGAACATTTCTGGATGTGGCCAAACCTTTTCTTTCCCTATAAATAAAGCTTCATTCCTGCCATTACATGGAACTGACTTTTGTCAAACGCTAAAATGAATAAGAAATGAAATCACTGGAAGCAACCAATATTTATGTAACTGTTTGCTCCTGATACCGTCCACTTTCTTTTTTCTTTGTCCTCAATTTATGAGGCAGACCAAGATGATTCAAGTTCTGTGGTTCTCTTGGGAAAATAAAAGAAAACTGGGAGGAGTTCGTCTAGAAGTCTACTAGAAGAATTCTTCCCCTTAAAGAAACATTAAAATGATAGAGTAATTTTAGATGAGTTGCATCTGTTTTCTGGATATCAGTTAAGTATTTTTTTAATATATTTTAACAAAAATTCTGCCCATTTATGCAATTAAGTTTGCATTTAAAAATATATAAAAATTTGAATTAAAACTACAAAAATTAGAATGAGATTTTAGGGATCAGAGAGATAGTACTGCACGTGAAATGCATACCTTGAAAATGGGCAACCTGCGCTCAATCTTCTGTTCTTATGGCCCACTGAGCTGTACCAGGAGTATTCCTAAGCACAGAGCCAGAAATAAACCCTGAGCACCTACAGGTGGTCAGGTCAGAAAACCAATCAAATCTTAAAGGATAAAACCTTTGGTATGAAAACAGTTGACAATATTTTCTTTCCAACACCCCCCTAAGATTGTATTGCAAAATATTATTTTGTCCTCTAAACTTCCAAAGAATGAAACAGATAACAGTAAAAAGTTAAACATAGTGGTTTGCATACATCTGTATGATTTTCTGTGGTGAGCCGAGAACTAAATTTCTGCTGCTATCTTTTTCATTCAAGTCATCATATATTATGTATTTCCTTCTTCTTCTTCTTCGGTAGTAGAAATTGAGCCTATCACCTCTCACAGCAAAGCAAGAACTCAATCACTAAGCTAGACCCCAACATTGTATTCCATTAAAAAGAGTGGGTAGATAATATCACATATGAACATACACTTGTATGTTATATAATTTAGTAAAAGTATGTGACATAGAAATATTTATATGTGAAGTTTAAATAATCATGGAAAACCTAAGTAAAATGGGTTCTACTAGCTCTTTAATGCGCAAAAAACCTGGATGATAGTAGAGTGGGTTGTGCATTTGTCTGCCACATGTCTGACTCTAGTTATTGCTGACACTCAATAGTCTCCCTGAGGCAAGTCATGAGGGATATTTGAGTACAGATAGTAGTAAGCCCTGAAATCCACTGCGAGTGTTTCTCCTCCAATAAAGTATAATGTATAATGCAAAATCTAGCACTGCATTTATATTTAACTTTGTGATTCAGTTTAATTTCCTTTTTAAGTACAGGCATGTTAACATCTTAAAGGACATGTTTAAGTTGGTAAGTTTAGCAATTATGAAGTACTTTAGAGAAAATTTGCTTTCATTAGACTGTCTTGTCACATTTGTACATACTAGATTTCCATAATTAAGAATGAAGAAAACATATTGTAAATGTACAAAATTAATATTTCAGAGGCAGTGAGAATTCCAAGAAACTTGATAATTTAAATTTATCTAAAGGATATTAACATTGATTTGAACAGGTCATGTTCTTTGGCATTAGATTTGTGTGTATTATGTATAGGTGTGTGGTCTTCATGTCATTTTGTCAAAGCAATAATATCAACAGAGCTTTTCTACAAACAGTAAAAGTCTAGACTCTTGAATTAGCTAGTGAGGAAGGCTTAGGTGATGCACTAAAATATTGCATTGAAATATTTGTTGTAAAATGCAATTGTGGTTAGATATTTGTAGATTTAGAAATGTATGTGCATTTAGGGCCCGGGGCAGTGGTGCGGAGCAGTAGGGCGACTACCTTGCTGGTGCTAACCTAGGACATGCCTTGCAGTTCTATTCACTGGCATCCCATATGTTCCCCCAAGCCAGGAGCCATTGCTGAGTGCAGAGCCAGGAGTAATCCCGTAATCCCTGAGCATCACTGGGTGTGGCCAAAAAACCAAAAACAAACAAACAAACAAACAAACAGAAATATATGTGTATTTATATTCAGTTTAATGTTTTACTTTTGTGTATTTTAAGGTTTATGTACTTAGATTATAGCAATGCAGTTTACTAATTATTATGTAAATGCAATTTTCTGTTGATTCTAAATATATTAGATAAGAATTTTAAAATATATTTTTATCATCAGTGAACTCTAATGTTTTATTTCAGCTATAAAACATATTATTTTTCTTTAATAATTTCAACTAAATGTCTTACATGAAATTACTAAAAAATCGATTTTGATTCTAAGAGGGTTTTTTTCTGTTTGAAGAACCATAACCCATGACTTAATTTTATTTTTCTTAGTTCGTGAGTTTTCAGATGCCTTGCAACAAATTACTGCTTAGTAAAAAGTTTTAATTTCTATACTTTTCCCATAACAAATGAATAAATGGGCCAAAGCATAGTTAAAAGGGAAGGAGTTAGTGTTGTAATAAACTGCACTGTGAATTTCAGTGTACTTTAATGTAATATTCATTAACAAAATTTCCTACAAATGAGTTTATTGTTTTTAGAAGACTCAGAGTAATTTTGTTTTATTTTGTTAACATCTTTTTTTAAAGAAAAATCTATGTTACGCAACTGATAAGTCAATTTTTTGCATTAAAGAGTTTTTTTTAAGTTTATCAATTAAAGAATAGCTAAATTATTCTCTTTAGAATTTAAGGAAACTTATGAGAAAATAAAAAGTATATTGTAATTTAATAGCAATCATTACTAATGACCTTCTTTTCACAACTTGATGTATTTGGCATTGCAGATTACAGTGTGAATATGATTTTTAGATTTGCTGCCATGTCAGCAGGGAAAACCAACTCGACTTGTTCTGCCTTTTGGTGCTTTTTAGACATTATACTCCAGCTCATATTGCTATTTTAGAATCAAGCAGGATTTCTCATCTTATTCTCTGATCTGTCAATTTGCAGACCTCGAAAATGAAATCCCAGTGGCAATCTGATTTTAACTACAGTGAATGATATGAAGCTTAGGGTTAGAATTTTATTTTCATTCCAAATGAAAGAATAATGTCTCATTAAAGTGCCCATGTTTTCCCAGTTGTCTTTTCAATAATATACCATAACACAAATCACACAATTCACAGTATTTCATAGTTGATACTAATGGGAATAATAGGAAAAATTGCTTATCTTCTTTCTTAGAACTGATACATTCAGTACCTTTTATATATGAATCTCTTGGGGGAAGGTCTTAGCCAATGCTTTCACTCCTTGGAAACCTATAAAAAAATCCAGAGATAATAATTAGAATAGAAAACCCATCTCTAAAAGATTTTTCTTACAATGCACTATATCTCTGATATATTTATTTTTTGATTATTGGGACAAATATTGAATATTAGTATCTGATTTTTTTATTCCACAGAATCATGAAATTGTATCCGTATGGTTTATTTTTACATGTTAATATGATTGGCCTTTCATGATGTTTTTTATTTTAGACTGTTTTTCATCAAGTCACTCTCAAATACAACTGAAAATACTAATGTTTGCATATATTTCTAACCAGGAGTAGGAATATTTTTTGGCCAAGGGCCATTTAGATATTTATAACCTCATTTGCAGTGCATACACCATTGAAAACTTAAATTTCAATATATATTAAAGAGTCCTAGAGTTAGTGGGGGATGGTGAGGCACTGGTCTGCACTCAGAAAATGCTCCTGAGTAGGCACAAGGGACCATATGGGATGCCAGGGATTGAACCTGGGTTGATTGTGTGCAAAGAAAATGTTCTGCCTGGTATACTATCACTAGTCCTTCCCTCATTTATCTTATAAAGAAGTTATTGGAATGACTTTGAGGTTATTTTTA